>CM038220.1:53306929-53477473 GCA_021442155.1 Cymbidium sinense | reverse complement strand
ATGCATGTGATTAGACATAAAACAATAGGTCATTTATGAAGTCAAGAGAATTTGATTCGATGTTGGCTTCATTAGAGAAGAAAATACCCTACATGGTTTAGCTGTTTAAGAAATAGAATGGCCAAATTACATATATTAATTTTAGGGATTTAAATAAGTCATGTCCAAGATGAATTTCTACTACCATTCCTCGAGGCGATGGTGGACATTACTTCATCTCATACAATCTTCCCTTTCATGGGATATAACCAAATAAAGATATCCCTAAAGATGAAAGAAACACTTTTAGAACCCCATTATAAGGTCATGACTTTCACCTTAAAAATGCCATATGCTACATGCATGAGCTGGTCTTCTGTTGAACTCATTCATCATCAAGTTGAGATGATCTGTGGTCAAAAGTAGAGACAGAAAATACAATCTCTTTCCTTGAGAGTAGTTTTGAATAGTTAAGATAATTTATCCTCAAAATGAGTGTGCATTTAGTAGCTTTCAAATTCCTTAGGGTTTGTCTTATACACTGGGGAATTGAATCGAGAAGATCAATGCGATATTAGAAATGCCACCCCAAAAGTTTAACAACAGATCATTTCAATGGTTAGGTGTATCTAGATGCTTTATATCAACATATCGAGAAGATGTCAGCACTTGTCAAGGGATGCCAAGTTCAAGTGGGATGACAAGTGTGAGCATGCCTTCAAAGACATTAAGCATTACACAGGCTAGGGCCAGGACTGCTTTCATCTGCATTTAGACAACTCTCTTGGTGCTTTTCTTTACCCAAGCCAATGATGAAGGAAAGGAAAACACACTCTACTATCTCGTCATCTAATACCTCTTGGCCAAGTATCCACCCATTGAAAGCAGCATTAGCTTTAATCTTTGCATCCCAAAGCTACATGCTTCCTCATAAGGTGAACTCTCTAGGATCAATCCACTATAGTATCTCATGGCGGTGATCTATCTAGGTTGCATGATGGCATGGTCCTCATGATCACATTACTCCTTTACTCCTGGTGAAAGGACAAGCACTTGATTTGTTAGCACACCACTTCATCTTGACTCTTCATTGATGATCATGAATAAATTATGAACTTGGGGATACTAGCATTCATCACTAGAGATGTACTTTGATGGTTTCCTCTCAAAGAGAAGAACCACAATAATACTTTTAGGGAAAGGTAGGGGTATAGTTCTCTTAACTTTGGACCATGATGTGAGAGATTCTCATATCATTCAATCCTTACCAATAATGAAGTTGAATATGAGGCTCTAATTGATCGAGTTAGCCCATTACTCTAAGCATCATCAACATCTTCAGGGATTCTCATCTGGTTATCAACCAAATCATTGGGTCCTATAAGGTTATAAAGCCCAAGCTCCATCACAACCATAAGTACACAATGGAGTTGTTGGCCCAAATCCCAGAGGTTTGCATTTATAAGATTCCTCTAAGAGAGAATACCTTAGTGTATGCTTTAGTCAAGCATGCTAATGAGTTGACACATCTAGAGGATGAGTCCATATCAATAAAGGTCTAAAATAGACAAGTTGTATCCCTTATTGATATTGAACTCATCAAAAAGTACTCTCTTGAAGGGAGGTTGCCATTGCCAAGAAGGATGAGTTAGATTGGAGGCAACCATTCATGGATTACCTAAATAAAGGCAAACTACCTCAAGAGAGTCCCAAGCCCAACAGATGGAGCAAAGTGCACTTTCCTTGCTTGTGGATGGTGTCTTGTACCGATTTGATCATGGCTCGTAAGATCATGGCCAGTCATTATGTGGAGCCAATCCATTCCATTCCAAAGATGAAAGCCAAGATGGAGACTAGGATACTCGCCATCGATGATCAAAGATTGCATGGATATGACTAGGTGTGCCACAATGATACGGTGTGTCCTACATCAACCACCAAAAATTCTACCTCCTACATTGGCTTCATGGACATTCTAGTGTTGTTGGGGTACAACATAGTGGTGATTGATCCTCCTTCTTCCAAGGGTCATCATATCTTAGCTACTCAAGTACTTTTCCAAATGAAGGTGATTACGAGAGGCCACACCTCAGCATGTGTTCCAGTTTCATATCATATATCAGTTCGGAGTGCCTCGAAGAATTATATCTGATAATAGTACCACGTTTAGGAGCACCGAGATCAAAAACTTTTCTCAAAGAAATAATGTATATTAGAGATATTCTACCATCAACTACCCTAGGTCAAATGGCTTAGCAAAAGCCTTCAATAAAACTCTCATCCAAATATTAAAGAAAACACTTGACAATAATAAGCGACAGTGGCATGAGCAGTTAGTTGAAGCCTTGTGGGCCTACCGCATCACATATAGAACTCCAACTTAGTCTCCTTTCTCCTTAGTGTATTGGCCCAAAGCTGTTCTACCATTAGAAGTCCAACTCCCATCACTAAGGACAGCTACAGGTAGTAATATCGCAACAAAGTAGAATGCCAAGTTTAGAGCTTGAAGGTTTGGAGGAGAGACTATGGGCATGCAAAACCTCAAGTTGTACAAAGCTAAAATCATTCAAGCTCACAACAAGTTGGTCCATACTAGAGCTTTTCAAGTAGGAGAACTTATTTTAGTTCTAAGGAGACTGATTGTGCCATTGTAAGATGGGAAGGCAATTTTTTTGCCCTAGAGAATGCCTACAAGGAGGATCTTATCAGCTTATTAATCATAAGGAGAGACCCAATGCTTCAAATCAATGGGATCTACTTAAAGAAATATCATAAATCATGTTTTAAAAATAATTATCATCAATGAAAATTCCATTTCAAAATTAATCTCTTTCATGTTAAAAGTATTCTTGTTTGGGAATTTGCCATGATGTGTTTCGGGTAGGTGTAAGGAACTAGAGTGACATCCTATCCTTCATCGACACAACACAAATACAAACTATACACAAACATATAAAACAAACACATATCTTTCATCTCGGGCTACTCTGAGTTGAGATAACACCCCCAACGACACTCTCGATGCTTTGGGTCGGTGACATGCTACTTAACCTTTGTGTCACCCAACAATCTTCTTGCTTTGGAGGATGTAAGTTTGCTACACTTTCCTTGCTTACTTGGACTACACTTTGATGGTGCCTTGAGCAGTAGGCCTTCTTTTGGTAAGCTACCTCATGTTAGTTAAGAGGATGTGAGTGCTATGCTTTCTTCTTGGATTAGTCTTTGTGCACTAACTAGGTCGGTATATTTGAGGTTTAGGATAAGTCCCCTAGCTCCTTCCCTCACATGCTTCAAGTCTAGGTCTAGTCCTTCTCGGGCTCCTGCTTAGCTTGATTAAATAGGATAGCATCTGATGATTACTATCGATGATTGAAAAGTTGTAGGCCTACACACATTCTTTCCGATTGATCTTGCACACCGGGCACCTTAGGTTGGTTGGTTCTTAGTATGCTAATGGATACACCTTAGGTTTGTTGGTTCTGCACCTTAGGATACACCACTCATGGCGGTGTAAGTCGCTTGCTTTCTCCTTGTGTTGGACCACCATATAGGCTTTATTTTTTCGGGCTCAAGATAACATCCCTAGTAGCACCTCTCCTGTGGGTGCTATATTGGATCACATCCTTTGCAAACCCATTTATACACTACCCAGGTTACTATCAGATTAGACTTCCCCTTTCCTAGTAACCACCCCGGTGGTTGGAGAATCCATCTTGTGGATGTGCAGATTCTTCATTGTTGTAGTAAATTTGAGATAAGCCAAGGCTGACATAACCCCTTCTCAGTGTGGTCCCTTGCTCACCAACAGGGTCCACACAAACATATAAACAAAATATATATTCACTTGTGGATTAGGAGGACACCCCTAGTAGTACATTTTCCCAAGCATGCATCCTATCTTTAGGGTAGTGTCAAAAAAACTCCCAATAGGAATCTCCTACTCTTGAGTTGATATAAGTCCCAACAACATTCACTGGTCCCCTAAGTTGGGTTCTCTTCACCCTAGTGGTTGTTCCATGCTTTAGAAGATGTAAGTCTACTACTCCTTCTTCCTAGCATAGCCATTGCACCAAAGGCAACCCTTAGGTTGGATAGCTCAACCCCAATAAGTAGACTAACCCTTTGGTTGTAAATCTAACATAGGAGTCCAAATAGCCCCTTCTCGTCCATATCACCAACATGGTCCATAAATTAAATCTATCAAATTTTGAGCTCACATCCCTGGATATACTCTTCTAAATTAAATTAAACTAAACAAACCATAAATCACATGAAATTAAGATAAAATTAATTTTAAGTTGACATAAGTCCCAGTGGCATTCATTGGTAGTTTAGGTCATATTGTTGTGCAAATTGTCACCCAGTTTTTCCCCTCTTTGGAAGATGTAGGTCCTTTACACCTTCTTCTCTCACAAGCTGTTGCAAAGGCAACCCTTAGGTTGGCTAGCTCTACCCAGATAGACTATCCCTTTGGATTTGTAAACTTGTCAGATATAGCCCCTTCTCTGGGTCCATCACACACCGGGTCCATACATTAACTCAATTAAATTAAACTTAATATGATTATCCTTTGTGAGTCAAATCACACCCTTCTCCCTGGAGCCCCAAATCATATATAAATAAGTCAAGCAAACAAATCAAATTCAAAACCAACCTTGAGCCAAATTAAACCAACTCCCTAGTAGAGTCTAAATCAAAGAAATCCAATCAAACTCTTATTCTAGTAGATCATCCCAACCTACTTCATATAAAAGGCCCATATCTCTAGTAGATGTGCCAACATCAATTAAAACATTAAAATTAAAGTCAATTTGATCTTAATTCCTGGTTGATTATAGATTCTTATCACGATCTTCTTTCCACAAATCATCATATAATCAAATCAAATTCAAACCTTATCCCCAGCAGATTTTCTTCTTATATGCCCTCGACATAGACCCTCACATGCCATGTCCAATGCATGTCTGATCCTTTAGCTGATCTCCCTCCATGTCCTTGACATGGAATTCTCATCAAATCATATTTCATCTCTTATGCAAACCATTAATACTTTAACCAAAAGCCTAATAATGTATTCATTCAAATTACATCATCTTAGCATTGTAATCAACATTTTATGATTTGTGATGGTGCAAGCTCAAACTAACTATATAATATCATGCTAAACATATTATAGTGAATTAACACACTATATTATATTATAATATATTGTTATGTTATAATTTGCTATAATATAATATATAACATTACACCTCATTAGAATCACTTAAAAAAGAACAAATAACAAAATTTTCTCAAAATATGAATAATGTTCATTTTGGATGTAAAATTGTTAATTTTTTTATGAGAAATGGTACAAAATAGCATAATTTTGGTGTTGCTTCTAGGTGTGTGCCGTGAATTTGGCCAAATTCTACCATCTCAACCTTCAAATTAACATTTTTGTGAGTTTTGACCCAATGTATTATAACAAAAGTAAAACATACTAAAATGTACAATAACATTTAGTAACACACCACCACATTCATATATATGTGAAGTTATATTGTTATGTACATTATATTTTAATATGCTTTCATATAATATATTATCTTACATTACACCTTAAAATGAATCACTTTAAGTAAAAAATTTATAAAATTTGGTTGAAAAATGAACATTTATTTTGGATGCAAAATTCCATTCTTTCGATTAATTGACACAACATAGCACACCCCCAATGATGTTCCCTAAAGCTTACCATAAATTTGGACAAATCCCATCATCTCAACCTATAAATCAGTATTTTTAGAACTTATACTAGTACAAACTCTACTACATCATACTATAATAAACTAAAATATGCTAAACAACAAGTAGTAATACACAATAGTATGCTATAATGCATGATGCTACACTATGTTATGGCATCCTATATTATAATACACTACAACATATTATATTATACTATATTGCATATAACATCACAAGGGATTGCTTAAGATAAAAATCATAAATTAGTCTAAATAATAAAAACTATATATTTTAGTCATTTACATATTTTAAATTGAAACAATAAATTATGATGCCATGCTCTACCTATGAATTTGGCCAAATTCCATGATTAAAGTCTAAATTTTTTACAAATAACGCTAGTGTAGGTTATTTGCATGATTGCAAAATACTAAAATAATTTAAAATCAACATTTATTTTATTTTAGTTTTTTTTTATTTTTAGGTTTAGGTTTAAGGTTTAGGTTTAGGTTTTATTTTATTTTTATTTTTTTTTTTTTTTAGGTTTTATTTAGTTTAGGTTTAGGGTTTAGCGTTTTAGGGTTTAGGGTTTAGGGTTAGTTTAGGGTTTAGGGTTTAGGGTTTGGGGTTTATGGTAAGGGTTATGGTTTAAGGTTCAGGGTTTAGGGATTAAGGTTTAGGGTTTAGGGATTAAGGTTTTTTTAATAGAGAACAAATCTAGATTTAACATTTCTTCTTTTTTTATTTCATCAACCAAGTAGCACCCCAAGTTATAAGACACACAACATAGATAAAAAATGAGCACCCATGGAACAAATCAAAAACTTTAGATAAGTAGAACTGTGTCTACTTTAAAGATAGTTCCATAAGCACCAGATTGGATTGACTGTTCTTCAGTTTCTCTATTCCCATTGGAACCACCCCTGCCTCTCAAGTAGCAGGATCCTCCATTATATTCTCAATCTCTCCCTCCACCACCACCATGGCTGAAACCTCCATCACTCCTCTACCTCTATAACCACCACTACTCTGACCACCACCTCCATATCCACCAACACCTCCATCCCCACCACTTTGATAATCCCTTTCACCTTCCTCACTATCCCTGCTAGTTGATGGTGATGTTCATGCCATCAAGGTTCTTCCCATTCTTAGGGTTTAGGGTTAGTTTAGGATTTATGGTTTTAGCTAGTTTAGAGTTTAGGGTTTAGGGTTTAGGGTTTGGGGTTTTGGGTTTAGGTTTAGAGTTTTGTTTGTTTTAGGTTTAGGGTTTAAGTTTTCATTTAGGATTTAGAGTTTAAGGTTTTTTTCCTTAACATAGAACAAATTCAGATTCAACATTTTTTTCCTTAACATAGAACAAATTCAGATTCAACATTTTTTTAACTTTTGTCGATCCCAAGTCCGAATGTGAAAAGTGGAGGGTTGCGATAAGTAGTCGACAGCCAGCTTAAAACTTGTCGAAATAATCATGACATGAATCCTTTAAATCATTGTGTTAATGCTTGGGGCCTCCAAACAATGATGGCTTGAATACATTGAAAAAAATGCAGCTCATGCGGGTGCAGTGTTAAATAAGCAGTTCCCATTATGTATGAATGCGGGCAAAGAAGTTAGTCCATGAAACTAGAATTAGGTTAGGATCTTGGAATAAAGGTACTCTTACAGATAAATTAATGGAATTAATAGATATTATGGTTCATAGAGAAATAAATATTTTTATTCAAGAAACTAAATGGGTTGGGGAGAAGGCCAAGGAGATTGATAGTTTAGGTTTTAAACTATAGTTGGATTAGTATAAGTCTAGAAATGGTGTGATTATAGATAAAGTTTGAAGGATAATGTTATAAATATTAATAGATGTGAGATAGAATTATAGCTTTAAATATTATTTGATTATCAATGTTATAAGTGTTTATGCTCCTCAAGTAGGTTTGGATGTAAGCTCAAAAGAAAATTTTGGAATGAATTAGAGGGATTAATACAAAAGATACCTCTTCAAGAAAAAATATTTATTGGAGGAGATTTAAATGGACATGTTGGTAGAGTGGTAGAAGATTTTAAAGTGTTCAGTGGTTATGGATTTGGAGTGACTAATGAAGAGGACTATATTAGATTTTTTAGCTTATGATTTTTAGTTTATACTTTATTTAAGTAAAGAGATGAACATATTATTACTTATAAAATGGATCTAGTAAAACATATTGATTATTTTTGATAAGAAAAATAGATCATTTAGATTGTAAAGATTGTAAGGTCATTCGAAAGTTGAAGTAATGTATGATTGTTAGTTTTAGATTTTAAGATGAAAGATTGTAAGAGGAAAAATAAATCAATTTATCATAATAGGATTAGATGGGGACACTTAAAGAACAAAAATAAAAATATTTTTAAGAGCAAGCTACAAGAGCTTAGAATTTTGGATGTTCATAAAAAAGCTAATGTTATATGAGAAAAAATAACAAGTGAAAATAAGCAAGTTGCTAAAATGTGCTTAGAAAATCAAAAGGAAAAGCTTCTTTTAATAAAAATAGTTGATGGTGGAGTCAGAGTGTGCAAGAAAAGATAAGAAATAAGAAGCATTGTTATAAAACTTAGTTTAGATGTAAAAACTTGGAGAATTGGAAAGATATAAAGTGGCTTGTAGAGATTCTAAGAAAGCAATATATGATGCAAAAAATTTAGCTTTTGGTGATTTATACAATAGATTAGATAAGGTGAAAGATGTATGTATAAGTTAAGCCAACCAAAGAGAGTAAAGACCTAGTTCAAGTGAGGTGTAAGGATGAAGATAATAAAGTTTTTCTTAGAAAAGGATATTGAAAATAGGTGGATGAGATATTTTGATAAACTTTTCAATGAAGGATCAGAATGTATGATTGATTTTAGCAACCTTAATACCCTAAACAAAAATAGAGAATTTTATTTTTATCATCGTATTAGTAAATATGAAGTTAGAGAAGCTTTAAAGAAAATGAAATGTGGAAAAGTAGTAGGACCTGATGATATTATAATAGAAGTGTGGAAATGTTTAGGAGATCAAGGAATTTATTGGCATACGATCTTTTAATGTTATTTTAAAGACTAAAAGATGTCGGATGAGTGAAAAGAGTTTGTTGGTTCCTAAGAATAAAAGTGATGCACAAGAGTGTGCAAATTATAGAGGAATTAAGTTAATGTCATACATTAAAATTATGGGAGAGTAATTGAGCAAAGGTTACGATGTGATACAAGTTTTGGTTTTGGTCATTTTTATGGTAGATCTACATTTGTTTAAGAGGTTTTATGGAGAAGTAGAGAAAGTAAGGAGGATTTACATATGATATTTTTTGATTTAGAGAAAGCTTATGATAAAGTTTCAAGAAATGTTCTTTGGAGTTCTAGAATAGAAAGGAGTTAATATTGGTTATATTCAAGTCATTAAGGATATGTATACTAGAGCTGTTACTTGTGTCCAAACACAAGGAGGATTGATAAAATATTTTCCCATTTCAATTGGATTACATCAAGGATCAACTTTAAGCCCTTATCTTTTTTTCTTTAGTAATGGATGTTCTTACTAGGCATTTATAGGAAGATGTACCTTGGTATATGTTGTTGATAAGACTAGAGAGAGTCCAAGAGAAACTTGAATTATGGAGGTCAACATTAGAGTCTAAAGGTTTTCATTTAAGTAGATCTAAATGAAGTATATAATTTTAGTTGTAGAAGTTCTAATGGTAGTGTTGTGACATTAGGTGAACTAGTCATTAATAAGAGTGAGCGATTGATATTTAGGCTCTATTGTTCAAAATGATGGTGAAATAGATGGAGATGTTATTAGTAGAATTCAAGTTGGATGGTTGAAGTGGAGGGAATGCATTGTGATAGAAAAGTTCCACTTAAACTTAAGAAAAATTTTATAAGATATGGTGACACTTATGGTGCAGAATGTTGTCAATAAAAGAAGCATAAGACTAAGTTAAGTGTTACGAGATGAGGATGCTGGTGGATGAGTGGCTTTACTCTTAGAGATAAAATGAAATGAGTATATGTTAGGAAAAAAGTTGGAGTAGCTCGAGATAAGATTAGAGGCCTTAGATGGTTTGGCCACACATGCGTCGATGACCGGAGAGTAGTTACATTAGATTTATGTTAAGAAAAAAAGAGGTAGACCTAAAAGACTTGGTTAAGATGTATAAAATGACCTTAGTATACTTGAATTAAATGAGAATTTTGACATAATAAGACTAATGGAGATGAAGGATTCATGTAGCCCACTTAGTGGATAAAGGCTTGTTGTTGTTATTATTGTTGTATAATTTTTTTTAATTTTTTTAAATTAAGTAAAATTTAGGTTTAGCTTTATTTAGTTTATTTTATTTTTTTAGTTTGTTTTTATTTATAATGATTTAGGTTTAGGTTTAGGTTTTATTTTTTTTTATTATTTTTGGTTTACATTTACATTTAGGTTTTAGTTTTTAGGGTTTAGGGTTTAGTTTAGGTTTAGGGTTTAGGGTTTAGGGTTGAGGGTTTGGGGTTTAGGGTTTAGGTTTGTGTTGTAGGTTTTAAGGTTTAGGATTTAGGGTTTAGAGTTTTATGGTTTAGGGTTTAGAGGCTTAGTGTTTTAGGGTTTTGGGTTTAGGGTTTAGGGTTGTAGGGTTAGGGTTTAGGGTTAGTTTTAGGGTTAGGATTATTTTTATTATAATTTTTAAAAAATTTTTAAATTTTTTAAATTAAGTAAATCAGTAAGTTTAGGTTTATTTAGTTTATTCTATTTTTTATTTTTATTTAGGTTTATTTTTATTTTTATTTACTTTAGTTTATTTATTTTTGGTTTATTTATTTTTTATCTAGGTTTTTTTTAGTCTTGGTTTAGGTTTAGGTTTATTTTCTATTTTAGGTTTATTATTTAGGTTTAGGTTTTCTTTAGTTTTTATTTTATTTTATTTTAAGTTTTTATTTTTTATTTTAGATTTAGTTTTATTTTATTTATTTTATTTTTTAGTTTAGTTTATTTTATTTATTTTTTAGTTTAGTTTTATTTTATATTATTTACTTTTGATTAGGTTTAGATTTTAGTTTATGTTTTTATTTTATTTTATTTTATTTTGGTTTATTTTTTTAATTTTATTTTTAGGTTTTATTTAGTTTAGGTTTAAGTTTTAGTTTATAGTTTAGGGTTTAGGTTTTAGGGTTTAGGGTTTTGGGTTTAGGGGTTTAGGGTTTAGGGTTTACAGTTTTATGGATTAGGGTTTAGGGTTTGGGGTTTTTAGGGTTTAGCATTTAGAGTTTAGGGTTTAAGGTTTTTTTATTTACTTTTATTTGTTTTTATTTTATTATTATTTTTTAAATTAAGTAAAGTGGTAGGTTTAGGTTTATTTAGTTAATTTTTTATTTATTTTAGTTTTTTTATTTTTATTTTTATTTAGGTTTATTTATATTTTTATTTAGTTCAGTTTATTAAATTTAAGTTTATTAATTTTAGTTTATTTTTAGTTTAGGTTTAGGTTTAAGTCTATTTTTAATTTTTTATTTTGTTTTTTAGGATTAGGTTTTAATTTCTATTTTAGGTTTAGGTTTAGGTTTTTATTTTATTTTTTTATGCTTAGGTTTTAGGTTTTTATTTTTGGTTTATTTTTTGGTATTATTTTATAGTTTAGGTTTAGATTTATTTTTAGTTTAATTTCTTTTTAGTTTATGGTTTAGTTTTACTTTATTTTAGGTTTAGGTTTAGCTTTTATTTATTTTAGTTTAGGTTTTGGTTTATTTTATTTTGTTAATTTTAGGTTCATGTTTATGTTTTTTTTTAGGTTTATTTTTTGGTTAGGTTTAGGTTTATTTTATTTTTTTTTTTTAGGTTAGGGTTTAGTTTATTTTAGGTTTAGGTTTAGATTTATTTATTTTTTTATTTTATTTATTTTAGGTTTATTATTAGTTTAGGTTTAGGTTTTTTTATTTATTTTTATTTTTATTTTTATTTATTTTTAGGTTTAGGTTTTTTAGTTTCTATTTTATTTAAGGTTTTGTGCTACCATCCTTCAAGTTCTTTGATGGTAGTGGGAACCCACGATAACACATTGCACACTTTAGAGTGCATTTGCACGATGGCGACACACTCCTCTTCTTTTTTTTGTGTTGCATTTGATTGGTATGCCAGGCCTAACGTTGGTGAAGACTTCTTGAGTTGGAGCACCTCTTCATCAAGAGGTTTGGAGCTCATGAGAGGGTGATGTAGGTGACCTCATTGAAGAGAAAAAACTCAATGAGTCCCTTATTGATTCTCAAGTGGCACAACGAGCATGAAATGTGAACCGTTGTCCGAAGAGTATGCCATTTAGATTCTTCTCAAGAATATCCATGGCCCGGTCTCTTTCATGCTTAAGGGCTTTACCATCAAAACATTCAAGAAATTAATCAACAAAGCAGCTAGCCTACAAGAGGAAGCTTAACAGTTGCCCTTTCTCGACCAATCATCTAGGCCCAAGCCATAGAAGGTGTTTGAGAAGAAGCCAGGGACAGTTGTATCAGTGGACAGAGGGAAGCAGCCATCTAGAGTTCAGTATGAGAGACTACGATCTCAGCAGCCTCATTTACCACCTCCTCTTCCACCACACCTCACCATCATAGCCATAATTCCACCACCTTGGCGCATGGTATTCATATGCTAGCTACTTTCCACCTACTCTTTATATTGAATAAGCCATATTCATTCAAGAGGAGATAAGAAAAATCTTTAAGAATCTCTTAAAGAAACTTAACTTTAATTTACGAGCCTAAGTGGCGGAGGAAGTGGGCAAGAGCAATGATTATTGCCTACCACCACATCTTAGGCCATGTCTTAGAGGATTATATCACTTTTAAAGACTAGCAGCAGCCTACAAGTTGGGAGCATAGTTATCCCTAAAGGATACTTATAGAACAGTTCTATTAGAGTAATCCTTGGGGATACTTTGATCATCTTAAGAAGGTTAGGATATCTTCTTATCCCAAACCTCTAAGAAGATCATTTCTAAGATCAAGAAGCTTTCTTTGTAGGTTCTTGAAATAGCTCAAACCTCCAACATCAAGGAAGATTTGCTAGTTGCAAAGGATAACTCAGGGAGGGTGATAGCCCAGTAGTAATAGTAGCTCACCATACTTGCCCAGGATAGTCAGGTCACTCAGTCAGGTACTCCCTCCAGCATGCGGTACCTCTTTTGCTAGCTCTTCTCTTTGGAGCATTGTACTTATGGATAAGGGCACTAAATCCCTTACTCCCACTTACATTACTTGATTTACATACCTCCTCCCCCATGAAGAAAGGCTTCTACTTATATATTATCTACTTGATGGTCTTGATTTTATTCTATTGAGGGCTCTCAGTCTAAATAAAAATAATCTCTAGTAGTTTTATTCTTTCGATTATTCCTTCTTTGAATGTTCACCTCTTGAGATTGACTTGGAGTCAAGTGACTTTGAGGATCCCATAGGGAGCATGTATTATGAGAAGGTAGAACTTTCCAAAGCTCATTATTCCAAGAAGTCATTGAAGTCTCTACAGTTCTACCTCAGCACCTCAAGATAAGGGTAAGCAAGTCATTGGTTCTAGTGAGGAGATAGCCCCTTCATAGGATACTCCACCTATGGATATGCTTGTGGAGGACCAAGCTAGAGTTTCAATGTCCTAGTTCACCTTAGAAAGTTTTTAGCTAAGTTAAGGATATACGATGCCCTTATCTTATCCAAAGAGATGAGGGAATCTATAATCAAGGCCTTACTTGATCTAAAGATATATAACTTATTTATTAAAGAGAAGGCTTGCCACTGATGGACATCTTAAGAGTTAATGAAGACTTACTCCTAGGGATAGCAGGGCACAACCACCTCTTTACATTATAGTGGATGTTGGCGGTCTGAGCTATCCGAGTTCTAGTTGATCCAGTGTATCAATCAATATTATGAGTCTAGAACCCTTGCCTACTTGAGGATGACATCTCCAAACTCCAAAAAAGGATGATGTTAAAAGATTCAATGAACAAGGAGAGAGGGCCTTGTGGTGATTATTTTGGATGTATGGGGAGGGTTCGACACCATGCAGATTGTAGGGGGGTATATTTTGAGGTGATCAATATTGATGATGTACTATCTTGAAAGATAGAGGCATCACCCTAGAATGGACATAATCATGTAATAAGGACTCTAAGGCATGATGGATCTTGAATGTACCAGATTTTTCCTACTTTATATGAATGAATAAGGGTTTATATAAAATTAGGTTATTAAGTTCCTATGAAGGCTAGCCTCCATAGTTAATTACTTTCTTTGGAAATGAAATAAGAATACTTTCAATTAAAGTAGACAATTATCATCTCCAAAGATTTCAAGGTTAGACTATCAAAGGATTAGTTATATTTGGAAAATTTGTTCAAGAAAGACTTATTTTTGGAATCGAAATGAGTAGGAAATGCTCTTGATACTAGAAGCCTAGTGAGCATTCTAATCTATCTTATGGTTGGGCTTTATAATTTTGAAGTTGAGGAGATTTATATGTTTTGAGTTGAAATTTAATTAGATTACTTGAGCTTATAATCCACCAACTTAAGGTTGTGGGAATGCCTAAGAGGTGAGGATTTATGTTCATATAGAAATAGCTACCTCCTAAATCAAATCTAGGGAGTATTAGTACCTAAATTTAAGCGATAAGTGGACATAAGGGTTTACCTCCACAAGAGAGAATAAATTGTCGACTTGAATTATAACCATCATCTAGACACTCCCCACAATTTCAAAACCATGTAGTCTCATCTTATGATATTTAGGTATTTATTTAATTGAAAGAGACTAAAGTCCTAAACACACTCCCAGAGACTAGAGCATGAGTAGTATGAGCATATAACTTAATCTATAGATGCAAAATCTTTTCAAATTTTATTTCATTTTAAACACATCATTTTGATAGAGGCTTTAGGATTTCTTATGCCTAAATGCATGATGAAATAGGTTATGGGTCAAATCAGCTAGACGAAGGTGTTCTCCACCACAAGGGATGCCCTCATAGGTCAAGCATTCCTTTATCATGCCAGGATGGAGATCCTTCTTATTCAAGATAGAAAGAATTTGGATGCATGATACAAAACATAGAACCACATAGCTAAGGGGTTGCTAAAACTTTTAATTATCTTATTTATGTCTTAGGCTCTATGATGAGGTTATGAATAGTTTAAAATTTATTTATGAGTGATTAGTTGGGTAGAAAAGTTATTTTTATCTAAGAGCCTAATCATATCAAGCCACATTAGCTTCAATCATTTAAGAAACTAAGAAAAGCATGCCATCTAATGCTACAATGTAAACATAACATAAAATAATTATATAAACTATCATAAAAGAATAAAATCGGTATGGTTTAGATACATACCTCAAGAGAGAAAAGGTGTGTAGAGCTCAACCCTTATACAACCTGAATATGAAAGAATTTATTATAATTAAATATTTTGGGGTCTTCTTTCTTCTTCATATTTTGATTTGGTTCCTTCTTTGATTTGGATGGTGCTTTTCTTCAAAGGCAAACCCTCGGTCATTGCTCATCCCTCATTCAAATCCAAATTACTATTACAAAATTACATTTATGTGAGAAAAGTAAATCTAACTACATACAAAATAGAGGTTAGCTAAATATACATATAATCCCAAGCAATTATATTTATAGTTTGGACTTAGCACTCTACACACATGTAAAACTATCTAACTTGGATTATGCTTAAGGATTTAAGCAACCTACAAGAAACATTTATTTTAAGCATCCCTTAAGCATAATAAAAAACATGATTAAGCTAATATTGGCCTATCATCTAGTCTGAAGCATACACCCTAACATCCAATCTAAAATAATACCATTAAACAAAACATACATCACACACCATCCTAACTTAGAGCTAGAAGTGGTGACTTAATTCTAATGTATGTATTAAGGCTTGTGTGGTAAGTCTTGTTAGGCATTAGTGTTGTATTTTCTAAGTGTAGAAGGATTCAATTTAACATGAAAGATTGATTTCACTTGAAGTAGTTTAATTGATTTGAGAATTTTTTTAATTTGTGTTTACTTTTGTTTCATTTGATTACACTTAGCAACTAAGTGTTATAAAAGAGGAAAAGGATTGCCCTCTTTCATCCCTACCTTAAGTCAATTTCTAAAGTATATTAATTTGATTTAGTTCTCTTTAGTGAATGGCTTATTAAATGATTTAATTAATCTAAGTTTAGGTTCACTTTAAATAATCATTCAAAATGAAAGGCATCTTAAGATTAATTTTAATTACTACCACATGACATATATTAAATCATTCCTTTCCATCACATGTAACATGCATATGATTTAATCTAAGTGTATTTATATATGCAACATATTTTAACACTTAAATGATGAATGTATGTGTATGTTTAGAATTTATATTTTATTTGATTGAATTATTTAACCATATTAATTTAAAACTTTATCCAAATTCTATACAAAAAGGACGTAAGAATGAAATTAAATAGGCATGTGCCATTATTAAACTGGTGAAGTGAGATAATCAAAATGACCTCCTTGGAGTAGCTAAAGCCTCGCATTCTCGGGATGTCCAGACTATATACCCATTTGTATTCAAACATTTGTATACATGAATATAAGAAGCTCCAAATCATATGGCTAATTAATTCAACCACTTAGTGAATTATGAATGCATGCAATTTTAATGTAAAATGGGATTTTTTATTATATCACATATACATATACATGTACAAAATATAGGCAATTATTAAACCAGGGAGGAGTAATCAAATGACTTCCTTGGCTAACTAAAGCCTCATATTCGAGATGTCTATATACTTGCTTTTCTTTGACACACATGGATGTATACATAAATGAGGAAAGAAAGAAACCCATGCAAAGATTGTTTATAATTTTTTGATTGAATCATTTATATATATGAATTAAATCTATCCAAATTCTAATGTTGAAATACATAAGAATGAAATCAAATGGTGCGTGTTAACAGGAAGTGTGGTCAAATGAACCTTTGGCTAGCTAAAACTCTTGAGATTAGACTATACCCATTACCATTCAATCTTATATAAATCAACACATGAATAAGGAAGAGAACTCAACATTCATACACTTAAGCTATAAGCACATGCATTTCTTATGTATTTACAACTAGCATCATAACACATATTATTATTCATTTATAAGCTTTTTAAAAGTACATTTGGGTTAATAGTGATAATAGCCATGCATATATTAAATTAAATCAACACATGCAAGCTTACATAAAGGAAATCCATTTTATTTTACTTGATTTTGAAAAGATGGATGCTGAATTCAAATGACATACAAAATTTAACATGATTGGAAAGAGGATAAGCAAATATAAGCATGTTTATTCAACCAAACTAGTTCTTAATCAAATCAAATAAGATTATTTAAAGAAAACCAAAGATTCTTTATTAATTAAGTTTTGGATTTTATTTTATTTAAAGAGGAGAAGAGAAATCATCACTTACTATTTTAAGCCATTTCCCACATTAGTGATTTGATTTAATTTAAAGAAATGTAATTAAGTTAATTTTATGGGTTAATTAAGTTGAACCCTTAATTAGATGAATTAATTACCCTTACCCATGTCCCCTTAAAGTAATTAACTAAATAATTATGAGCATGATATGCATGGAAAATAAACTTGCAATGATCCTAGGAAATAAAGGTGCCTAATGCATTAATGATTTAACTAGATTAAGGGACTTAATTATACTCTTATGGTTTTCCCCACATGTGAACTAACCATAATTTCATTAAACTCCTTTAGGTTATTAAACAAAGATCTACCCCATGATTTAATTAATTAAGGTCGATATGATTATGATTTCAATTTGATTATGTGATTTAATTAGTTAAATCTTAATTAATTTTATTTTAAAATGAAATGAACTTGGGGAATCATTAGTTCACTTAGTTGAACAATGATTAATAAAATTAATTAACCAATTTGTTACTATTCATGGGATTAATTAATCATTAATTAACTTAAGAGTAGTTAAGGTTTAATTAGTCAATTTTCTTAAGTGAGTTAAATCCCAAGAAAATCATGGGAGGCAAAGGTCATCCCATTAAATTAACCAACAAAATTTGGGATTAATTGCTCAATTAAGGAGTAATTAAGTTAATTAATTTTGTAATTAAACCTTAATTAAACCTTGTTAAAATAGTTAAGATCATTTTTGATTAATTAGCCTCAAAAATACCTTTAAAATGAGTATTTATTTGCATTTTTTTATTTTATGATGATTTTTATGATTTTTTAGAAGTTTGAGCATTAAAATGATTAATTAAAGCTAATTAAGCTTATTGGCTGCCATGTGGCTTGATGTGGCATGCTTTATGCTGGATTGGTTACTTAAAACTTATCGATTTGTACATGCGACGGACATGCTTTTCACCATAATTTAAGATTGGATGGACAATTAATCACTTATTAAATTAGATCAATCTAGCGATCTAATCACATCCATTCTTCATGAAGAATCGATGGTGCATGATCTAACATCATGAGGAGAATGGAGTCCTTCGCCATTGCTCACTTTATGAGCTTACCGGACCTTGATCAACTTCAAAAGGATCCACACCTTCAAGACATTGATCGAGGGTGATCAAGATCACATGAGATGCAAGTTTTCTTCAAAAATATCCAACCCATTTTTTTAGGATCAATTTTGGAAGCATACCTCACTATAGCTCAAGGCGGCACTCGAGCGATTGAGGAAGCTTCATCTAGGGAGATGAAGCCACAGAGCAATATTAGATCAATTCCTTGACATTCAGTTGAAAGGCCATGAACCGATGATTTGGAGCTCAGCTTTGATCAAAGTCCCATCCCCCAGTGCTCAACAAGCTTGGGAGATGATTCATTCTTGCTCGACGAGGCCTAGGGAAGGTGCGTGTAAAGTTAATTTGAATTTGATGGAGAAATTGGGAAGTTAGGTCAAAAATGGGAGTGTCTTATTTCAGGATGGATAGGAATGGCATTTTTTGATTGAGGAACGAGCTTGAAGCTTAGGGAATGGCTCTAGTAGCTCATCTTAGGTAGTTAGGGCTCTAGGAATGATTTTTGTGTGTGTTTGACTGGAAATGAGTGGGTGTATACCTCTTTTCATCTTGATCGGATGGTGGGACTAGGTTTGTCTTCTAGTGGTTGTCCAACAATCTCAAGGAGTTGTGGGTGGCAGGGAGGAGGTGAGTTGGCTCGACTTTCTTGGTTGAAGGTGTGGAGGTGGCTCCCAAGGAGGAATCATGGGTGTCCTATGGGTTTCAAATGCTCTGATGGGTAGGGTGAGGTGATTTCACCTCCCAATGGCACTTACCCACCCATTGGGCAGGTTGAGGTGTCTGGGGTGGACCATTGGGAAGTAGCTAAGGAATGAAATGACCACTTACATGGGTGATTTGTCTCGTGTGATGCCCTTGACACAAGGCGAGAATGATCATTTGAGATTGGATTTGATTTATGCAGATTTGAAGTGAGCCTAATGTGGGGTAGCCAAATTTCAAGTCAATTGGAGTCAATTTGGTTAGGTTTAGCTCAATTTGACTCATTTAGGTCAAATTAGGTTGTTGGTCAAGTTGACCAATTGGTCAAATTGGTCAAACCAAGTATTTGGTAAAGCATATGATCATTTGGGATATATTGGTTCAATTGGTTTGGTTTAGTTTAGCTTAGATTTAATTTTGGTACATTTGAATTCATTTGGGTCAAATGGGTTTAATTGACCAATTTGACCAAATTAAATTGGCTTGGGTGTTGGGTTTAGTTGACTAATTGAAGATGATTGTAGGCTTTGGTTTCAATTTATTTTGTTTTATTTGTCCAACTTGAACCATTAGGTCAATTTTGGGCTAAGTAGGTCAATTGGGTCAAATCATGGCTTTGGTCAAGTTCAACAATCAATTTGGATTGAACTTGAGCCATTAGTTACAATCAATTTAGTTTATATTTTTTTTTTGAGCCAATTTGGTCTTTTAGGTCAATTTGGGTCAACTTGGGTCAAGAGAGCCAATTGGGTTTAGTTTGACTCAATTGAAGGTCAAGTCATATTCAAATATTGGTTTTGATTTGGTATGAATCATTGGTATCAAGTGATTTGTCTTAGGTTGCAATTTGGCTAGTTTGGGTTCATATGGGTTAAGGGGTTGACTTGGTCAAATGACCAAGTTGGCTTGATTTGACCCAATTTGTGAAAATTGATCAACCTAGGGTGATCAACAATTATGATGGGAGGTTTTGATTAGCTTGGTTCAATCCAATTTGGGTAGGATTAGAACTTGGCTCAAATAGATCAAATTGGCCACTTTGGGTCAAGTGGACCAATAGGGTTTTGTTGGCTTGATGTTGGGTTGAGTTTATATATGGATATGGGATTGATATATAAATTCAATTGCAATTATTTCAGTTCAAATGGGTTTTGGTTGAACATTTCAAGTCAAAAGGGTTAAGTTGGACTTGAGTTGATTTTGGCTTGATGATTGCATTTCATTTATATTTGTAAATATGATTGAAGGTATGATTGATTCATGAGAAAATCAATTGAATTTGGGTTTTGGAATGAAATAATTTGGCTATGTCCATAGAGTTAATGTGGCTTTGGTTTGGATTTTGATTTGGTTTGATCTAGTTTTGATGATTTAAATGTATATTTCATTTGTGAAGATAATTGAAAATATGATTGATTTGTAAGAAAATCAATTGAGTTTGACTTGATTTGGATTAAGATTTAGCTAAGTCCATGTGATAAGTCATATAGCTTAGGAAGGGGTTTTGATTTAATTTAATTCAGTTTGATTTAGTTTTGATCATTTGAATGTTGATTTGATTTATATTTAGGAAGATGATTGATTATATAAATTGATTATGAGAAAATCAATTGATTTTGGATTGATTTGGATTAATATTTTGCTAAGTCCATGGGATAGGTCATATGGCTTAGGAAGGGTTTCAAGTTTGGATTTGATCATGGGCTTCAATCATTTGGTTTTGGAATTTTGGTTTGGATTTGGGTTTGAATCTATGTTTGAATTGAACTTGAGGTTTGGCTTGAGAAGGTGAACATGGATTGGATTTGGGTTGTAGGATAGGTTTATTATCCTAATGTAAGGCATAACTAATCATATGGTTAGTCTTTAAGCTTAGGTTAAGTTCTTACCTAATTGTTGAAGTGTCTTATGACTAGGAAGTCTTAGTGTCTAGAAAACTCTAAGTCTGGGAAGATTGAATCCCTCCAAAGTGAGGTTCATAACTTTAGAGATGATTGGAAGGCCAAGTTTCACATTATAGACTTCGGATACATCTTTCAACACTTTGCTTGGGAGACCATAGATACATGAGAACAACATAGTTCTATCCTCTCTAGATCGTGCAGAAGTTCATGAGAGGTGGATCCTCTTGTGTCAAAGGAGATGCAGCCATTTATAGTTCACTTGGTTGGCATATATGAGGATGTGGCTTACTACCTCTCTCAAAATCAACAAGTCTATTCTTGTGAACTTGGCCAAAGTTTAAAAATAAAAGAAAAAGAAAAAAAAGAAAAAGAAAAATAAAAATAAAAAGAAAATATAAGATAAAATGAAAAAAAAAATTAAAGGGGGCGAAAATTAACTTGGAGGAGGAAGTAGAGCCTGACATTAGATTCCACTCACAGTTCGTTACTCCATTTGAATATATGGGTAGGATGACCTGAGATCCACTAGGTAGAGGAAGAGGCGTTGGATCTGTCCATGGGTGGAAAACCTTATTAGAAGATATATCCCAACTACCGGAGTACCTACTATCCATATTGATCTAGAATCCAGTTCATAGGATGAGTCTTATATGGTTAGCACACCATCCAACTCTTCTCAATAGTAGATTCCCTTGGAGGTGACACTTGAGCTAGATAGTAATGAAGACACTTGAGCCAAAGCAAAGCATAAGTTTATCCAAGTCTATATGTGAAGCAGTTAGGCATCAGTTTGGAACCTTAGCTCTAACCCAACTTTCCTCTCAAAAGTTGAGGGTTAGGTAGTTAAAGCCCCTAAGTCATCCAGTGTGAAGACTGAGAGGTTATTTAGGAGCATCATCCTCAAGTCAGAAGTTGATGTAGAACTTGAGGATGATTCTATAAATTTAATATACCTATTGATTATTTTTTTGTTGCCTAATTTAGCAAAGAAATGGTTAATCTCACATACTTGGTCAAAGTTTAGGTCAAACTACTTCAAATGAATATGGAAGAATAAATGCAAAAGCTGTCAATCAAGGCCAGGACTAGGATTCTAAATAGTGGGTCCAGTCAATGATAACGATTACTACTTAATCATCACCAATAACTTAGAATCTGATATGTTCTTTTCAAATCATATTAACTCATATGAGGAGATGTTCTTAAAACTTTAGATGATCTGATTTTTTTGAATGATGCCTTTGCCGAGTTTGAAGAAGAGATCAAGTCAACCATAGATGAGCTCTAGGAAATCAACTTAGGAACTGAAGAAGATCCACTCCCGACATACATCAGTTCTTTGTTGAATGAAATTGAAACCAATGACTTAGTTAGGCTATTGATTGAGTTTAAGGACTACTTTGCATAGTGTTATGATGAGATGGATTGGCTCACGCGTATATCCATAAACTAGAGAGCTTACTTACCTATTAAGCTCTTAGACAAATGTGATTAAACATAGAACAATAGGTCATTTATGAAGTCAAGAAACTGATCGATGATGGCTTGATCTAGGAAGAAAATACCCTACCTGGTTATCCAGCATTGTACAAGTTAAGTAAAAGAATGGCCCAATTCACATATGCATCGATTTTATGGATTTAAATGAGGGATGTCCAAAAGATGAATTTCCACTACCAACCCGGAGCTGATGGTGGACATTGCCTCATCTCATGCAATCTTATTATTTATGGATGGCTCATTTGGATATAACCAAATAAATATGGCCCCTGAAGATGAAAGAAACACTGCTTCGATCGAAATCTATTACTATAAGGTCATTCCTTTCAGCCTTAAAAATGCCGGTGCTATATGTTAGTGGGCTCTGACTCTAATCTTTGATGAACTCATTCATCATCAAGTTGAGTGCCATGTCGATGATCTCGTATTTAAAAGTAGAGAAAAGAAAGACCATCTCTTTGACTTGAGATTAATTTTTGAATAGTTAAGATAATTTAACCTCAAAATGAACCCCTAAGTATGCATTGTAGTTTTAGGAAATTCTTTAGCACTAGAATTAAAATTGATCTAGAGAAGATCAAGATGATATTAGAAATTCCAAAAGTTTAACTCAACTTTGATCATTCCAAGGGTGGTTGGTTATAGATGCTTTATATCACTTATCGAAGATGTCAATCTCATCACTTGTCAAAGAGGATGCCAAGTTCAAGTGGGATGGGTGTGAGCATGCCTTCAAAGACATCAAGCATTACGATGACATCATCCTAGTTCTATCTATCTGGGTAAGCTCACTTTACACTATTGTGTTAGACTCCCTTGGTGCTTTGGCCTAATGATGAAGGGAAGGAAAATTCACACTACTACCTTAACCATTGTACCTAGTGAGGCTAATTATCCACCCATTGAGAAGCATTGCCTAGTTTTAATCTTTGCATCCCAAAAGCTATAGCAGTACGTGCTTCCTCTAAGGTGAACTTAATCTCTAGGATCAATTTACTATAGTATCTCATGACACATCCGATGTTATCCAGACGGTTGGCTCGACGGTTCATGATCCGTATGTAGTTTGATATTACCTTGGTACCTCTACATGCGGTGAAAGGACAAGCGCTAGTAGATTTTTTAGCAGCACACCACTTCCTGCTGACTCTCCTCTTAGTGGTGATCTCCTTGATGAACAAATCATAAACTTATGGGATGCTAGAATTCACCACTGAGAGATGTACTTTGATGGTGCGGCTTCCTCTCAAAGAGGAGAAGAACCACAATCTACTATTCTATAAAAGGCAGGGTAGGAATAGTTCTCTTAACTTCGGACCACGGTGTGATTTGATTTCATATCATCTGTCCAATCCTTGTGCCAACAACAAAGCTTAATATGAGGCTCTAATTGCTAGTCTAGAGTTAGTCATTACTCTAATCATCTAGAACATCAACATCTTCTAGGATTCTTAGCTAGTTATCAACAAAATCACTAGGTCTTATAAGGTTATAAAGCCCAAGCTCCATCACTACCATAAGTACACCATAGAGTTATTGTCCTAAATCTCGGAGGTTACCATTTATAAGATTCCTCATAGAGAGAAACTTGTAGCATATGCTTTAGCCAAGCTTGCTAAGGAGTTGGCATGTTCCGAGGATGAGCCCATATTATTAAAGGTCCAAAATAGACAAGTCTTATCCCTTATTGATAATGAACTCATCAAAAAGTACTCTCTTGAAGGGGAGGTTGCCATTGCTAAGAAGGACAAGGAGTAAGATTAGAGGCAACCATTAATGGATTACCTAAATAAAGACAAACTACCTCAAGAAGTCGCCCATCGGATGAAGCAAAGAGCACTTTCTTATGCTCTATGGATGGTGTCTTGTATGTGTGGTCATAATCATATGTGGTTGTTTAAATAAGCACGAAACCCATAGATCATGACTGAGGTACACTCAGGATTATGTGGAGCTAAACAATCTGGTCTGAAGATGAAAGCCAAGATCAAGTGACTAGGATACTACTAGCCATCGATGATCAAAGATTGCATGGATACCTTCAGGTGATTCCACCAATCTCAAATTCACGGTGTGCTCTTACACTAAACATTCAACATTCTACAAACTACATTGGCCTGATGGACATTCGAGTGTTGGGGTACCGACATAGTGGGTTTGATTGATCCTTTTTATTCCAAGGGTCATCAGTTCATCTTAGCTTACCACTGACTACTTTTCCAAATGGGCGAAAGGGATTCCGCTCAGAGATGTCACATTTCAGCATGTACTCCAGTTATTTAGGAACCATATCGTAAATAGGTTTGGAGTGCCTCGATGAATTATAACTAATAATGGTATTGCATTCAAGAGCACTGAGATCAACAACTTTGCCTAAAGACATATCATAGATTAGAGATATTACCATCAACTACACGAGGGAAAATGGCTTGGAAGCCTTCAAAAAACTCTCATCCAAGACACTCAACAATAAGCGATAGTGGCATGAGCAGTTAATTGAAGCCTTGTGGGCCTACTGCACCACATATAGAACTATAACTCAGTCCACTCCTTTTTCCTTAGTGTATGGGTCCGAAGCCATTCTACCATTAGAAGTCCAACTCCCATCACTAAGGATAGTTGTGGGTAGTAAGATCATAACAAAACAGAATGCCAAGTTGCTATTAGAATAGCTCGAAGGTTTGGAGGAGAGACGCTTATGGGCATGAAAAAAACCTCGAGTTGTACAAAGCTAAAATATTCAAGCTCACAACAAGTTGGTTCACCCTAGAGATTTTCAAGTAGAAAGCTTATTTTGTTTTTAGGGAGATCGATTGTTGCCCATCGTAATATGGGAGGCAAGTTTGAACCCACTTGGGAAGGCCCTTTTGCCATAGATAAGGCCTACCAAGGAGAATTTTGTCAAATTATTAATCATAAGGGAGAGCGCCCAAAGCTTCCTATCAATGGGTTCTACTTAAAGAAATATTATAAATCATGTTTAAAAATAATTATCATCAATGAAAATTCTATTTTGAATTCAATCTCTTCCATGTTGAAAGTATTTTTGTTTGCGAATCCATGATGATGTGTTTAGGGTAGGTGTAAGGAACGCAAGCATCATCCTATCTTTTATCGACACAACACAAACACAAACTACACACAAATACATAAAGAAAACATATATCTTTTGTCTCGGCTACTGGGTTGGGATAACACAATGCTCAATTGAGTGACGTGACTAGTGTGTCACCCAATGGTCTTCTTGCTTTGGAGGATGTAAGTATGCTTTCCTTCCTTGCCACTACATTGATGAGTGCCTTGTTAGTTTGGTAGGCCTTACATGGATGGTAAGCTAACTCATGTTGGCTTCATTTAAGAGGATGTGAGTCTACTTCTTCTTCTTCTTGGATTACCTTTGTGCACTGGGTCGAGTATATTTGAGGTTTAGGATAAGTCCTCCCACCGGCTCCTTCCCTCTGGGGTCCGAGTCCTCGGGGCTCCCCTTAGTAGTCTCTAGGTTCATCTGTCTCATAAACTATCCCAATGATCAGTTCCACTTAGAAAGTTATATTCCTACACACTTTCTTTGTAAATTAATTGTTGGACACCGACGGGCGCGTTAGGTTGGTTGGTTCTCACTATGTTGATGGGTACACCACTCATGCTCACCGATACATGTTAGGTTGGTTGGTTCTCACCGTTAGGTACACTCATGGCGGATGTAAGTGCTATACGCTTTCTCCTTGAGTTGGCCACCGTACACCTATAAGCTTTCTTTTCCAAGGCTCAAGATAAAGCTCTTAAGAGGACACCCCAGCTTCCTTTTTCACCGTGCACCTCCCCTATGTTTGGATCACATTTTTTGCGACCCCATTTGGACACTACCCGGGTTACTATTGGATTGGACAATTCCCCTTCCCTAGTAACCACCCCTGTGGTTGGAGAATCCATCTTGTGGATGTGTAGATACTCCCTTAGTATAGTAAATCTGAGATAGGTCAAGGATGACATATCCCCTTCTTAGTGTGGTCCCTCGTACACAACCAGGGTCCATGCAAACATATAAACAAAATATGTATTCACTTGTGGATTAGGAGGACACCCCTAGTGGTACCTTTTCCCATGCAGTCATCCAATCTTTAGGGTAGTGTCAGCAAAACTCCCTAGAGGACACCCCTAGCGGTACCTCACATGTCATGTCCAATGCATGTGTGATCCTCTAGTGGATCTCCCTCCATGTCCTTGACATGGAATTTCATCAAATATTATTTCTTCTTTTATGCACACCTTTAATACTTCAACCAAAACCCTAACAATGAATTTATTCAAATTACATCATCTTAACATTGTAATCAACATTTTATGATTTGTGATGGTGCAAGCTCAAACTAACTATACAATATCATGCTAAACATATTATAGTGTGAATTAACACACAAGATTATATTATAATATTTGATGTTATATTATAATTTGCTATAATATAATAAATTTTCTAACATTACACTTCATTAGAATCACTTAAAAAAACTAATAACAAAATTTTCTCAAACTATGAATAATGTTCATTTTGGATGTAAAATTGTTAATTTTCTATTATAAATGGTACAAAATAGCATAATTTTCTCACACTATAATTGGTGTCTAACATTACACCTTAAAATGAATCACTTTAAGCAAAAAAAATTATAAAATTTGGTTGAAAAATGAACATTTATTTTGGATGCAAAATTTCATTCTTTTGATTAAATGACACACCATAGCACCCTTGATGTTCCTAAAGCTTACCTTAAATTTGGCCAAATCCCATTATCTTAGCCTATAAATTAGTATTTTTTATGAATTATACCGGTACAAACTCTACATCACTATAACCAATAAAATATGCTAAACAATAAATTATTAATACACAATGATGCTATGTCTATGCTATGTCATCCTATATTATAATACACTATAATATATTATATTATATTATATTGCATATCACATCACGGTGGTTGCTTAAGATAAAAAATCCCAAAATTAGTCTAAATAATAAAAAACTATATATTTTAGTATCACTTTTTATTTTGAAATAATATATTATGATTCCATGCTCTACCTATTATGAATTTGGCCAAATTCTACCATTTTAAAGTCTAAATCAACATTTTTATAAACAATGCTAGTGTAGGCTTGGCTACATGATTGTAAAATACTAAAAGATTTTAAAATGCTCAGAACAATATATTCTGATATATGATGCTATACTATGCTACAACATATAATATTTATTTTGAACATAAAATCTTACTTTTAGACTACAAGTGGCATAGCACACCTTTGGTACTACAACCTAATTCCCACTTTAAATTTAACAAATTTCATCATCTGATTTATTAAATCAATATTTTTATGATTTATATTAACATAGGTAATAGAGCACAATACCATAATATACTAAAATATTTCAAAACATCTTATAACATCTGATAAGACATCACAACATGCTTAAATATATGATAGTACATTATATTGTAATATATGGTATTATAATATAATTTAGGGTTAGGGTTTAAGGTATTCAGATCTCTAATAGTCAAGGGAACATCTCTTGAAGACATTTTCTTTAGCTACCATAATTATGTTAGGATAAGGTCATTCTTTAGATCTACTCTTAATGACATCTTTATTCAAGGTTTAGGGTTTAAGGTTTAGGGTTTAGGGTTATGATTAGGGTTTAAAGTTTATTTAGGGTTAGTTTAGGGTTAAAGGTTTAGGGTTTAGGGTTAAGATTAGGGTTTAAGGTTTATTAGTTTAGGGTTTAAGGTTTAGGGTTTAGGGTTTAGGATTTGAGTTTAGGGTTTAGGTTGTTTTAGTTTAGGATTTATGGTCTTAGGGTTTAGGGTTTAGGTTTCAATTTTTATTTATTTATTTTATTAATAGGTTTTATTTAGTTTAGGTTTAGGTTTTTAGGTTTTGAGGTTTTTAGGGTTTAGGGTTTAGGGTTTAGGGTTTAGGTTTGGTTTAGGGTTAGGTTTAGGTTTAGGGTTTGGGTTTAGGGTTGGGGTTAGGTCTAGGGTTTAGGTTTAGGTTTAGGTTTAGGTTTTGGTTTAGGTTAAAATTTAGTTTAGGGTTTATGGTTTTTTTTAGAACAAATTTAGATTCAACATATCTTCTTTTGATTTCATCAACTTAGTTTTAAGACATAAGTGGCGTCTTAGATAAAAAATGAGCACCCATAGAGTAAATAAAAAACCCTAGATAAGTATAATCGACTCTAATCTAAAGACACAGTTCCATTAGCTGGAGATTAGATCGATCATTCTTTAGTTTCTCCAATTCCCATCAGAACCACCCCCACCTCTTGAGTACCTGGATCCGCCATCATATCCCCGATCTCTCACTCAACCACAACCATGGTTGTAACTTCCATCATTCCTCTCGTCTCCATAACCACCTTTGCTCGACCACCTCCATACAGGCACCTCGGATCCCACCACTTGCCTGTGATCTGATGATTGATCTTTCTTATGGTTTAGGGTTAGTTTAGGGTTTAGGATTTAGGATTAGTTTAGGGTTTAGGGTTTAGGGTTAGTGTAGGGTTTACAGTTTGGGGTTTAGTGTTTAGGATTGTAGGTTTTAGGGTTTAGGGTTTTTAGCTTTAGGGTTTAGGATTTAGGGTTTAGGGTTTTAGGGTTTAGTGTTTAGGGTTTAGGGTTTAGGGTTTAGGGATTAGGGTTTAGGGTTTAGGGTTGTAGGTTTAATTTTCTAGGTTTAGGTTTTAGGGTTTAAGCTTTATTTTAGGGTTTAGAGTTTATGGTTTAGGATTTAGGGAGGTTTTTTTAAAAAAAATTAAGTAAACAGATAGGCTTAGGTTTAATTAGTTTATTTTTTTATTTGAATTTATTTTATTTTTTGTTTTTATTTCAACTTTTTTTGCTTTCATTTAGTTTAGTTTATTTATTTTAGGTTTATTTATTTTAGTTTAGGTTATTTATTTTTTTATATTTTTGAGGTTTTAGTTTATTTTTTAGTTGAGTTTTATTTTTATTTTATTTTTTAAGTTTAGGTTTTATTTTTTATTTTTAGGTTTAGGATTTTTTTTTATTTCAATTTTTAAGGTTCAGGTTTTAGGTTTTTTTTTGGTTTTATTTTTTAGTTTAGGTTTACGATTATTTTTAGTTTATTTTATTTTATTTAGTTTAGGTTTAGGTTTAGGTAAAGGTTTAATTTATTTTAGGATTAGGTTTAGGTTTTATTTATTTTACTTTAGTTTATTTTAGTTTAAGTTTAGGTATATTTTATTTTGTTTATTTTATTTTTATTTTAGGTTTTAGTTTTTTTTAGTTTAGGGTTTAGGTTTTTATTTATTTATTTTTAAGTTTAATTTTTAGGTTCAAGTTTTTATTATATTTTATTTTAGGTTTATTTTTTTATTTTAGGTTTAGTTTTTATTTTATTTAAGTATTTTATTTTTTATTTAATTTAAGTTTTTATTTATTTTTATTTTTGTTTAGTTTTTATTCTTTATTTTGTTTTCTTTTTAGGTTTAGGTTTAGGTTTAGGTTCAGGTTTTAATTTATGTTTTTTATTTTATTATATTTTTCTTTTATTTTGGTTTAAGTTTTTTTATTTATTTTATTTTTAACTTTTATTTAGTTTAGGTTTAGGTTTTCAGCTTGTTAGGGTTTAGGGTTAGTTTAACGTTTAGAGTTTATGGTTTGGGGTTTAGGGTTTAGGGCTTAAGGTTTAGAGTTTGGGTTTAAGGTTTAAGTTTTAGTTTAGGGTTTAGGGTTTAAAGTTGTTTTTAATAAAGAACAAATTCAGATTCAACATTTATTCTTTTTGATTTCATCAACCAAGTAGCACCCCAAGTTTTCTAAGACATAACCGATGCCATAAATAAAAAATGAGCACTGATAAAGCAAATAAAAAACCCCATGATAAGTAGAATTATCTTTATAGTAAAGACACAGTTCCATAAGCAGTAGATTAGATCAGACACTCTTCAACTTTCCAATTCCCATCAGAATCACCCCCACCTCTCGAGTAGCAGGATCTGCCATCATACCTCTGATCTCTCCCTACACCACCACCATGGCTGTAACCTCTATCGCTCCTCTCACCTCCATAACCATTTTCACCTCTCATATCCTCAATCCCCATAAACTTAGCCTCACCACCGACTCCAACAGATCTACCGTGAGATGGTGATGTTCCTATCATCAAGGTTCTACCCATTCTTAGGGTTTAGGGTTAGTTTAAGGTTTAGGGTTTAGGGTTATCTTAGGGTTTAGGGTTTAGGATTTGGGGTTTAAGGTTTAGGGTTGTAGGTTTTAGAGTTTATGGTTTAAGGATTAGGGTTTAGGGTTAGCTTAGGGTTTAAGGTTTGGGGTTTAAGGTTTAGGGTTGTAGGTTTTAGGGTTTAGGGTTTAAGGATTAGGGTTTTAGGGTTTAGTATTTAGGGGTTAAGGTTTAGGGTTTGGTTTAGGGTTTAGGGTTTAGGGTTTAGGGTTAAGGGTTAAGGGTTTAGGATTTTATGATTTAGGTTTTAGGTTAGGGTTTAGTTTTAGGGTTTAGGTTAGGTTTAAGTTTAGGTTTAGGTTTAGGGTTTTATTTAGGTTTAGGGTTTTAATTTATTGGTTTAGTTTTATTTTATTTTTATTAATTTTATTTATCTGAGTTTATTTTATTTTTTATTTTTATTTGGTTTATTTATTTTAGTTTAGGATTTTAATTTTAGTTTATTTTTTTTAGGTTTAGGTTTATTTTTTAGTTGAGTTTTATTTTTATTTTATTTTTTAGGTTTAGGTTTTATTTTCTATTTTTAGGTTTTGGTTTTGATTATTATTTTATTTTTTAAGGTTTAGGTTTTAGGTTTATTTTTAGGTTTTACTTTTTAGTTGATGTTTAGGTTTATTTTTAGTTCATTTTATTTTATTTAGTTTAGGTTTACATTTGGGTTTGGGTTTAGCTTATTTTAGGTTTTGGTTTTATTTATTTTATTTTAGTTTAGTTTAGTTTAGGTTTTGGTTTATTTTATTTTATTTATTTTAGTTTATTTTAAGTTTAGGGTTTAGGTTTTATTTTTTATTAATTTATAGGTTTTATTTTTAGGTTTATTTTTTAGGTTTAGGTTTATATTTAGTTTTTATTTTATTTTATTTTTGGTATTTTTATTTTGATTTAAGGTTTAGTTTTTATTTTATTTAGGTTTTTTATTTTTTTTAGTTTAGTTTAAGTTTTTATTTATTTTATTTTAGTTTAGTTTTTAGTTTTTATTTTGTTTTGTTTTTAGGTTTATGTTTAAGTTTAGGTTTAGGTTTAGGCTTTAATTTTTGTTTTTATTTTATTATATTTTAATATTATTTTGGTTTAAGTTTTTTTATTTATTTATTTTCTTTTTAGGTTTTATTTAGTTTAGGTTTAGCTTTTTTAGCTTTTTAGGGTTTTAGTTTTAGGGTTTAAGGTTTAAGGCTAGTTTAGGGTTTAGGGTTTAGGGTTTAGGATTTAGGGTTTAGGGTTTGGGATTTAAGGTTTAGGGTTTAGGGTTTAGAGTTTAGGTTTTAGGTTTAGGGTTTAAGGTTTTTTTTTAATAGAGAACAAATTCAGATTCAACATTTCTTCTCTTCAATTTCATCAACCAAGTAGGACCCCAAGTTTTCTAAGACACAAGCGACGACATGGATCAAAAATGAGCACCCATAGAGCAAATAAAAAATCCTAGATAAGTAGAGTCTACTATAAAGCAGTTCCATAGATCAAATATTCTTTAGCTTTAGCTGTTCCCATCAAAACCACCTCTCAGTAGTAGGATTCACCATCATATCCCATCTCTCCATCCACCACCACCGTAACCTCAGTCGCTCTTATTGCCTCCATAACCACCACTACTCGGACCAGCACCTCCATATCCCCCACCACCATTGTGACAACTTTTTCCTTCACCTTCACTTCCACCACTAGATCTAGACTGAGCCTAGGTTACGGTGATGTTCTTATCATCAAGGTTCTGTCCATTCTTAGGGTTTAGCATTTAGGGTATAAGGTTTAAGGTTAGTTTAGGGTTGAGAGTTTAGGGTTTAGGGTTTAGGGTTTTGGGTTTAGGGTTTAAGGTTTAGGGTTTAGGAATTCAGGGTTCAAGGTTTAGGATTGTAGGTTTACGGTTTAGGGTATAGGGTTAGTTTTAGGGTTTAGAATTTAGGGTTTAGGCTTTAGAATTTATGGTTTAAGTTCTTTTTTAAGTAAACTAGTGATTAGGTTTATTTTTTATTTATTGGAGTTTATTTTATTTTTTTTTTTTTTTGGGTTTATTTTTATTTAGGTTTGTTAATTTTTTTTTAATTTAGGTTTTTATTTTAATTTAATTTTTAGGATTAGGTTTATTTTTTAGATGACTTTTATTATTATTTTATTTTTTAGTTTACATTTTATTTTTTAATTTTAGGTTTAGGTTTAGGTTTTTATTTTATTTTTTTAGGTTTAGGTTTTAGGTTTTTATTCTAGGTATATTACAGATTTTTTTTAGTTCAGGTTCAGGTTTACTTTTAGTTTATTTTATTTTATTTAGTTTTGGTTTAGGTTTAGGTTTAGTTTATTTTAGGTTTAGGTCTTATTTATTTTAATTTAGTTTATTTTAGTTTAGGTTTAGGTTTATTTTATTTTATTTATTTTATTTTAGTATTTTTATTTTTTATTTTGATTTATTTTTAGGTTTAGGTATAAGTTTTAGTTTAGGTATTTATTTCTTTTATTTTTTTAGTTTTAGATTTTAGTATTTATATGATTTTTTTAGGTTTAGGTTTTAAGGTTTTGAGGGTTTAGGGTTTAGGGTTTATGGCTTAGGGTTTAGGATTTAGGGTTTTAGGGTTTAGGGTTTAGTGTTTTTTCTTTAGGGTTTAGGGTTTTGAGAGTTTAATGTTTATAATTTAGGGTTTAGGGTTTTAGGGTTTTAGAGGGAGGTTAACAAGTTTAGGGTTGCTTTAGGGTTTAGGGTTTAGGATTTAGGGCTTAGGGTTTTTAAGGTTTAGGGTTTAGGATTTAGGGTTTTAGGGTTTAGGGTTTAGGGTTTAGGGTTAAGGTTATGGTTTAGAGTTTAGGGTTAGTTTAGGGTTTAGGGTTTAGGGTTGTATGTTTAGGGTTTAGGGTGTATGGTTTAGGGTTCAGGGTTTAAGGTTTTTTTCTTTAAAGAAATTAACTAAATCGGTAGGTTTAGGTTTATTTAGTTTATTTTATTTTTTATTTTCATTTAGGTTTATTTTTCATTTCTATTTAGCTTAGTTTATTTATTTTAGATTTATTTATTTGTTTGGTTTAGGTTTAGGTTTATGCTTATTTTTTGTTTAGTTTTATTTTTATTTTATGTTTTAGGTTTTATTATTTTTTAGTTCTAGGTTTAGGTTTTAATTTTATTTTTTTGGTTTAAGTTTCAGGTTTTTATTTTAGGTTTATTTTTAGTTTTTATTTTTTAGTTTAGGTCTAGGTTTATTTTTAGTTTATTTTATTTTATTTAGTTTAGGTTTAGGTTTTGTTTTGTTTTAGGTTTAGGTTTAGGTTGTATTTATTTTAGTTTAGGTTTAGTTTATTTTGTTTATTTTATTTTTATTTTAAGTTTTTTAGTTTAGGTTTAGGTTTTATTTTTTATTTATTTTTTGGTTTTCTTTTTAGGTTTCTTTTTTAGGTTTAGGTTTTTATTTAGTTTATATTTTATTTTATTTTAGGTTTATTTCATTTTTATTTCATGTTTAGTTTTTATTTATTTTAGGTTTTTTATTCTTAGGTTTATTTTATTTTTAGTTTAATTTAGGTTTTTTTTATTTTATTTTAGTTTTTTTTTATTTTTTATTTTATTTTGATTTTAGGTTTAGGTTAAGGTTTTAGGTTAAGTTTTTATTTTATTTTATTTAGGTTTAGGTTTTTATTTTATTTTATTATTAGGTTTTATTTAGTTTAAGTTTTTAGGTGTTTAGGGTTTAGGGTTTAGGGTTTAGGATTTGGGGTTTAAGGTTTAGGGTGTAGGGTTGTAGGTTTTATAGTTTGAGCTTTAGCTTTTAGGGTTTCAGGATTTATGATTTAGGATTTAGGGTCTAGGGATTAGGGTTTAGGGTTTAGGGTTTTTAGGGTTTAGGGTTTAAGGTTTAGGGTTTAGATTTTAGGTTTATGGTTCAGTTTTTAGGTTAGGGTTTTGATTTTTTTTAGAGAACAAATTTTCAACATTTCTTCTTTTGATTTCATCAAAGTAACACATAAAGTTTTCCAAGACAATGATGACATAGATAAAAAATGAGCACACATAGAGAAAATCAAAAACCTTAGATAACTAGAATCGTCTCTAATGTAAAGATAGTTCCATAAATTGTAGATTCGATCAGCCAATATTTAGTTACTCCAGTTCCCATGAGAACCACCCTAGCCTCTCGAGTAGCATGATCCACCATCATATCCCCGATCTCTCCCTACGCCACCACCATGGCTGTAACCTCCATCTCTCCTCCAGCCTCCATAACCACCACTACTCCTACCACCACCACTGCTATAATCGCCGCCTCCGCCTTTGCCTCCACCTCCAAATCTAGATTGAGCCTGGTTGACGGTGATGTTCCTGTCATCAAGGTTATGCCCATTCTTTGGGTTTAGGTTTATTAGGTTTTAGGGTTTAGGTTTATTTTTAAATTTATTAAGTTACTTTTGGGTTAGGTTTAGGGTTTAGGGTTTGGGGTTAAGGTTTAGGATTTAGGGTTTAGGGTTTTAGGCTTGTTTAGGGTTAGGTGTTTAAGGTTTAGGGTTGAAGGTTTTAGGGTTTAAGGTTTAGGGTTAGGTTTTAGGGTTTAGGGTTTAGGGTTTAATGTTTAGGGTTTAGGGTTTAGAGTTTAGGATTTAAGGTTTTGGGTTTTTAGGGTTTAGGGTTAGCTTATGGTTTAGGGTAAGTTTAGGGTTTAGGGTTTATGTTTTAGAGTTTAGGGTTTTAAGGGTTTAGGTTTAAAGGTCTAGGGTTTAGGGTTTAGGGTTTAGGATTTACAATTGTATGTTTAAGGTTGTATGTTTATGGTTTTGAGTTTAGGGTTAGTTTTATGGTTAAGGGTTTAGGGTTTAGGTTTTAGGTTTAGGGTTTAGTTTTTTTTTTAAGTAGTAAAGACAAGTTTTAGTTTATTTAGTTTTTTTTATTTATTTTAGTTTATTTTATTTTTTAATTAGCTTTATTATTATTTTTATTTAGTTTAGTTTATTTATTTTAGGCTTATTTATTTTAGTTTAGGTTTTTTATTTTAGTTTATTTGTTAGGATTATGTTTTTTTTAGTTTAGTTTTATTTTTATTTTATTTTTTAGTTTAGGTTTTATTTTTATTTTTGGTTTATTTTATTTTTATTTTACATTTAGTTTTTATTTTATTAAAGTTCTTTTATTTTTAGGTTTATTTTATTTTATTTAGTTTGGTTTAGGTTTTTATTTATTTTATTTTAATTTATTTTATATTTTTATTTGATTTTATTTTTGGGTCTAGGTTTAAGTTTTAGTTTTGGTTTTTATTTTATTCTATTTTTTTTTTAGGTTTAGGTTTTCTAATTTATTTTATTTTAAGGTTTTATTTAGTTTAGGTTTAGGACTTTAGGTTTTTAAGGTTTATGTTTTAGGATTTAAAGTTTAATGTTTAAGGTTTAGGCTTAAAGGTTTTAGAGTTTTAGGGTCTATGGTTTAGGGTTAGGGTTTAGGGTTTAGAGTTTAAGGTTTAGGGTTTAGAGTTTAAGGTTTAGGGTTTAATGTTTAGGCTTTTGGGTTTAGGCTTTTTAAGGTTTAGGGTTTAGGATTAGCTTAGGGTTTAAGGCTTTTTGGGTTTAAGGTTTAGGGTCAGCTTAATTTTAGGTTTAGGGTTATGGTAATGGTTTAGGGTTTAGGATTTAGGGTTGTATGTTTAGGGTTTAGGGTTAGTTTTAGGGTTCAGGATTTAGTGTTTAGGGTTTAGGATTTAGGGTTTAGGGTTTTGGATTTAGGGTTTAAGGTTTAAAAAAAAATTACTAATGTAGGTTTATTTATTATTTTTATTTAGTTTTATTTATTTTAGTTTAAGTTTTTTTAATTTTTGTTTATTCTTTTGGTTTAGGTTTTGGTTTATATTTATTTTTTAGTTTAGTTTTAATTTTATTTTATTTATTCGGTTTAGGTTTCTTTATATTTTTAGGTTTAAGTTTAGGTTTAGGTTTAGGTTATTATTTTAGGTTTACTTTTAGGTATTATTTTTTAGTTTAGGTTTATGTCTATTTTTAGTTTATTTTATTTTATTTAGTTTAGGGTTTAAGTTTTGCTTATTTTAGGTTTAGGTTTAGGTTTTACTTATTTTAGTTTAGTTTATTTTAGTTTATGTTTAGGTTTATTTTATTTTGTTTATTTTTGGTTTAGTTTTTTTTTAGTTTAGGGTTTAGGTTTTATTTTTTTACATATTTTTAGATTAATATTTTAGGTTTAGGTTTTTATTTAGTTATTATTTTATTTTATTTTAGGTTTAGTTTATTTTTATTTTATGTTTGGTTTTTATTTTATTTAAGTTTTTTATTTTTAGGTTTATTTTATTTTTTAGTTTATTTTAGGTTTTTACTTATTTATTTTAGTTTAGTTTTTATTTTATTTTATTTTTAGGTTTAGGTTTAGGTTTTAGTTTAAGTTTTTATTTTATTTAATTTTATTTAGGTTTAGGTTTCTTTATTTATTTTATTTTAAGGTTTATTTAGTTTAGGTTTTAGTTTTTAGGTTTTTATGGTTTAGAGTTTAAGGTTTAGGGGATAGGGTTTAGGGTTTAGGGTTTTAAGATTTTAGGGTCTAGGGTTTAGGGTTAGGGTTTAGGGTTAGGGTTTAAGTTTTAGTTTAGGGGTTTATTTAGGTTTAGTGTGGGTTTTATGGTTTAGGTTAGTTTTAGGGTTTAGGGTTTAGGGTTAGGGTTTATTTATTTAATTTTTAATTTTTTTATCTAAGGTTTCAGATTTAGGGTTTAGGATTTTTAAGGGTTTAGGGTTTAGGGTTTAGGGGGTAGGGTTTAGAACTGTAGGTTTAGGATTTAGGGTTTAGGGTTTAGGGTTTTTAGTTTAGGATTTAGGGTTTAGGGTTTAGTGTTTAATGTTTTTTTAAAAAAAATTAAGTAAACTAGTAGGTTTAGATTTTTTAGTTTATTTTTTATTTATTTTAGATTATTTTATTTTTTTTGTTTTATTTAGGTTTATTTATTTTAGTTTAGGTTTTTTATTTTAGTTTATTTTTTTTTGTTTAGGTCTGGGTTTTTGTTTATTTTTTAGTTTAGTATTATTTTTTATTTTATTATTATTTTTTTGTTCAGATTTTAGGTTTTTATTTTAGGTTTATTTTAAGGTTTTTTTTATTTTAGGTTTAGATTTATTTTTAGTTTATTTTATTTTATTTAGTTTACGGTTTAGGTTTACTTTATTTCAAGTTTAGGTTTATCTTTTATTTATTTTAGTTTAGTTTGTTTTAGTTTAGGTTTAAGTTTAATTTATTTTTTTTATTTGAGGTTTAGGTTTTTTCTTAGTTTAGGGTTTAGGTTTTATTTTTTATTTATTTTTAAGTTTATTTTTTAGGTTTAAGTTTTTATTTAATTTTTATTTTATTTTATTTTATGTTTATTTTATTTTTATTTTATGTGTACTTTTTATTTTATTTAGGTTTTTTATTTTTAAGTTTATTTTATTTTTTAGTTTAGTTTTGGCTTTTATTTATTTTATTTTAGTTTAGTTTTATTTATTTTTAGGTTTAGGTTTTAGTTTAGGTTTTTATTATATTTTATTTTATTTAGGTTTAAGTTTTTTATTTATTTTATTTTTAGGTTTTAATTAGTTTAGGTTTAGGTTTTTAGGTTTTTAACGTTTAGTATTTAGGGTTTAGGGTTTAGGGTTTAGAGCTTGGGGTTAAGGGTTTAGGGTTTAGGTTGTAGGTTTTAGGGTTTGTGGTTTAGGGATTTATGTTTAGGGTTTAGGGTTTAGGGTTTTTGAGTTTAGGGTTTAGGGTTTAGTGTTTAGGGTTATATGTTTAGGGTTTAGGATTAGGGTTTTTAATATTAATTTTTTATTTTTTATTTTTTGGATTTTAGGTTTAGGATTTAGGGTTAAGTGTTTTAGGTTTAGTTTAGGGTTTTTAGTTTAGTTTAGGGTTTGGGATTTAGGGTATAGGCTTTAGGCTTTAGGGTTTAGGGTTTTTAGGTTTAGTGTTTAAGGTTTAGGGTTAGTTTAGAGTTTAAGGTTTAAGGTTTTAGGGTTTAGGGTTTAGGATTTAGGGTTTTTTTTAGTTTAAGATTTATTATTTATTATAGTTTACTTCATTTTTATTTTTTTAGGTTTTTCTTAGTTTGGTTTAAAATAAAGGTTTAGGTTTTAGTTGGTTTAGGGTTGTAGGTTTAAGGTTTAGGATTTAGGGTTTATGATTTAGGGTTTAAGTTTTTTTTTTAAATTAAGCAAACCGATTGGTTTAGGTTTTTTTTGTATATTTAGTTTATTTTTTATTTTTATTTAGGTTTATTTTTTATTTTATTTAGTTTAGTTTATTTATTTTTGGTTTATTTATTTTAGTTTAGGTTTTTTATTTTAGTTTATTTTTTAGGCTTATGGTTGAGGTTAATTTTTTAGTTTAGTTTTATTTTTATTTTATTTCTTAGGTTTAGGTTTTATTTTTAGGTTTAGGTTTTATTTTTTAGGTTTAGGTTTAGGTTTAGGTTTTTATTTTATTTATTTAGGTTTAGGTTTTAGGTTTTTATTTTAGATTTTATTTTTTAGTTCAGGTTTAGGTTTATTTTTAGCTTATTTAATTTTATTTTGTTTAGGTTTAGGTTTAGGTTTTATTTATTTTAATTTAGTTTATTTTTGTTTAGGTTTAGGTTTATTTATTTTTATTTTTTTTTAGGTTTAGGTTTTTGTTCTTTTTAGTTTCAACTTTAGGTTTTTATTAATTTAGGTTTTTGGGTTTGGGGTTTAGGGTTTAGGGTTTAGGATTTTAGGGTTTACAGTTTAGGGTTTAGGTTTGGAGGTTTAGGGTTGTAGATTTAGGGTTTAGAGTTTAGGGTTAGGGTTGAGGATTTAGGGTTTAGATTTTTTCTAAAAAAAATTAAGTAAACCAATTGGCTTAGATATATTTAATTTATTAAGTTTATTTTTAATTTATTTGAGTTTATTATATTTTTATTTAGTTTATTTATTTATTTTAGATTTATTTATTTTAGTTTAAGTTTCTTATTTTAGTTTAATTTTTAGGTTTAGGTTTATTTTTTAATTGAATTTCATTTGTATTTTATTTTATAGGTTTATGTTTTATTCTATATTTTTAGATCTAGGTTTAGATTTTTATTTTATTTTTTTAGGTTTAGGTTTTAGGTTTATTTTAGGTTTTATTTTTTAGTTTAGATTTAGGTTTATTTTTAGTTTATTTTATTTTATTTAGTTTATGTTTAGGTTTAGGTTTTGGTTTAGCTAATTTTAGGTTCAGGTTTAGGTTTTATTTATTTTAGTTTAGTTTATTTTAGTGTATGTTTAGGTTTATTTTATTTATATTTTAGGTTTAGATTTTTTTTTATTTAGGGTTTAGGTTTTAACTTTTATTTATTTTTAGGTTTAAGTTTATGTTTTAGTTTAGGTTTTTATTTTATTTTATTTTTTCATTTTATTTAGGCTTAGGTTTTTTTTATTTTATTTTTAGATTTTATTTAGTTTAGGTCTATGTTTTTAGTTTTTTAAGGTTTAGAGTTTAGGGTTTAGTGTTTTCGGTTTAAGATTTTAGGGTTTAGGGTTTTAGGGTTTAGGGTTTAGTGTTAGAGTTTAGGGTTTAGGGTTTAGGGTTTAGTGTTTAGGCTTTAGGGTTTAGGGTTTTTAGGGTTTAGGGTTTAGGGTTTAAGCTTTATTTAACTAAAAGGAATTTATTGCTCAGAAAAATAGGTACAAGAAGACCATATTAGATACTAAACTTAAAGGGAAAATAGCTACTGCTCAAATGAGCTACAGGAAAATCCTAAAGAGTTTAGTCTCTAAACTAATACATTAAAGAGCACTAAAGAAAAAAAATAAAGATCAAACTAAAAAGCCAACAAAGGCGACAAGGGAAGAATCCCACAGCTCAAAGAACCTCAAAGAGATGAAGATCCATAAGAAAGGAAACTTGCAACCTACAATTGAAGACAACTCTAGCCATCTAAGAAAAGATACCATAAGACTCGACTTCCTCCAAGAAGAAGACTGAATAAGTGAACCAATGACTTGAAATCTCTAGGAAGGAGATCAAGAAACATAAAGAGAAAAAAACTCAGGGCTGAATATGAGGAAAAAAGGATAATCACAATAATGAGGGGCATCAAATCTAACAAAAGAAGGGTTACAAATAGGAAAAGTCACTATACAAAATATCAAGAAAAAAATCCATCATATCATCATAATCCAGTAAAGTAAAATACAAACTATCATAATACCAGAAAAGAAAAAGAGGAAATAGAAAGAGAGAGGAGTGTAACATATAAAATTAACATAAATCAATCCCAACAAAACCAAATATGAACACCCCATTTCAAAAGAGGGGGACAAGAAGCTCACAGCTCAGAAAAAAAGAAAAGAGCCTTCAAAGATGGTTTAGAGTTTCAGGTTTGGTGTTTAGTGTTTTAGGGTTTAGGGTTTAGGTTTTAGGGTTGTAGGTTTAGGGTTTAGGGTTTAGCATTTTTTTTTAAATTAAGTAAACCAATAGGTTTAGGTTTATTCAATTTATTTTTTTATTTATGTTAATTTATTTTATTTTTTGTTTTAATTTAGGTTTATTTTATATTTTTATTTAGTTTTGTTTATTTATTTTAGGTTTACGTATTTTAGTTTAGGTTTTTTAATTTTATTTTAATTTTTAGGTTTAGGTTTAGTTTATGTTTATTTTTTAATTTAGTTTTATTTTGATTTCATTATTTATTTTTAGGTTTTGGTTTTTATTTTATTTTTTTAGGTTTAGGTTTTAGGTTTTTATTTTAGGTTTATTTTTAGGATTTATTTTTTAGTTTAGGTTTAGGTTTATTTTTAATTTATTTTATTTTATTTAGTTTAGGGTTTAGGTTTTGTTTATTTTATGTTTAGGTTTAGGTTTTATTTATTTTTGTTTAGTTTATTTTAGTTTAGATTTAGGTTTATTTTATATTGTATATTTTAGTTTTAGTTTTTATTTTTAATTTAGGGTTTGGGTTTTTTTAATATTTTTTTATGTTTTATTTTTTAGGTTTAGGGTTTTATTTAGTTTTTTATTTATTTTATTTTTAGTTTATTTTATTTTTTATTATATGTTTAGTATTTATTTTAGGTTTTATTTTTTATTTTATTTTTTAGTTTAGGTTTTATTTATTTTATTATAGTTTAGTTTTTCTTTTTTATTTTCTGTTACTTTAGGTTTAGATTTAGGTATAGGTTTTACTTTAGGTTTTTATTTTGTTTTAGTTTTTATATTTCAATTAGGTTATTTTTTTTAGTTTTAATTTAGTTTAGATTTAGGTTTTTAAGTTTTTAGGGTTTAGGGTTTAGGGTTTAGGGTTTAGGGTTTGGGGTTTAGGGTTTAGGGTTTAGGGTAATAGATTTTAGGGTTTAGGGTTGAGGGTTTAGGATTTAGGATTTAGGGATTTAGGGTTTAATGTTTAGGGTTTAGGGTTTAGGGTTTAAGGTTTAGTGTTTTAGGGTTTTAGGGTTTAGGGTTAAAGGTATAAGGTTATTTTATTTATTTTTATTTATTTTTATTTTTTTAAATTAAGTAAACTGGCATGTTCAGGTTTATATAGTTTATTTAGTTTATTTTTATTTTTTTTAAATTATTTTCATTTTAATTTTTATTTAGTTTAGTTTATTTATTTTAGTTTATTTTTTAGGTTTAGGTTTATTTTTATTTTATTTATTAGGTTATGGTTTTATTTTTTTATTTTTAGGTTTAGGTTTAAGTTTTTCTTTTATTTTTTTAAGTTTAGATTTTCTATTTTTATTATAGGTTTCTTTTTAGTTTATTTTATTTTATTTAGTTTAGGTTTAGGTTTATGTTTAGTTTATCTTTGGATTGGGTTTAGGTTTTATTTATTTTAGTTTAGATTATCTTAGCTTAGGTTTAGGTTTATTTTATTTTTATTTAGGTTAAGTTTTTTTTTAGTTTAGGGTTTAACTTTTATTTTTTATTTATTTTTAGGTTTAGGTTTTTGTTTAGTTTTTAATTTATTTTATTTTAGGTTTATTTTAATTTTTTTAGGTCTAGTTTTTATTTTATTTAGGTTTTTGTTTTTCAGTTTTGTTTAGGTTCTTATTTATTTTATTTTAATTTTTTTTTGGCTTTAGGTTCAGTATTAGGTTTTAGTTTATGTTTTTATTTTATTTTTTTCATTTTATTTTGGTTTAGGTTTATTTATTTATTTTATTTTAAAGTTTTATTTAATTTAGGTTTTTATTTTTAGCATTTTAGGGCTAAGGTTTTAGGTTTTTATTTTAGGACTATTTTTAGGTTTTATGTTTTAGTTTAGGTTTATGTCTATTTTTTAGTTTATTTTTTTTATTTTATTTTAGGGGTAAGGTTTAGTTTATTTTAGTTTAGGTTTAAGTTTTATTTATTTTAGTTTAGGTTTATGTTTATTTTTATTATAGGTTTAGTTTTTATTTTTAGTCTAGGGTTTGGATTTTTTTTTTAATTTATTTTTAGGTTTTATTTTTATGTTTATTTTTTAGGTTTAGGCTTTTCATTAGTTTTTATTTTATTTTATTTAGGTTTATTTTATTTTTACTTAATTTTTAGTTTTTATTTTATTTAAGTTTTTTATTCTTAGGTTTATTTTATTTTTTTAGTTTAGTTTAGGATTTTATTTATTTTATTTTAATGTATTTTTATTTTTCTATTTTATTTTATTTTTAATTTTAGGTTTAGGTTTTAGTTTAGGTTATTATTTTATTTTATTTTTAGGTTTTAGTTTAGTTTCTTATTTTATTTTATTTAAGCTTTTAAGTTTTTATGGTTTAGGATTTAGGGTTTAGGATTTAGGGTTTTAGGGTTTAGTGTTTTAGGGTTTAGGGTTAGGGTTTTGGGTTTAATGTTTAGGGTTAGTGTTTAGGCCTTAGGATTCAAGTTTTTTAGGGTTTATGGCTTAGGGTGAGTTTAGGGTTTACAATTTTGGTTTTAGTTTTTAGGATTTAGGATTTACGATTTTTAGGGATTAGGGTTTATGGTTTAGGGTTAGTTGAGGGTTTAGGATTTTCATGTTTAGGTTTAGGGTTTAGGGTTTAGGATTAGGGTTAGGATTTAAGTTTTAGGTTTAAGGTTTATGATTTAGGGTTTAGTGTTTAGGGTTTAGGGTTTAGGGTTTAGGGTTTGTTTAGCATTTAGGGTTTTAGCTTTAGGGTTTTTTAAGGTTTGGGGTGTAGGTTTAGGGTTTAAGGTTTAAGGTTGTGTGTTTATTTTAGGGTTTGGGGTTTAGAGTTTAGGATTTAGGGTTTAGGGTTTAGGGTGTAAGGTTCAAGGTTTTTTTATAAAAAAATTAAGTAAATCGATATGGTTAGATTTTTTTTAGTCTATTTAGTCCAATTTTTATTTATTTTAGTTTTTTTATTCTTTTATTTTTATTTAGTTTTATTTTTTATTTTTTATGTTTTGATTTATTTATTTTAGGTTTATTTATTTTAGTTTAGGTTTTTTATTTTAGTTTATTTTTTAGGTTTAAGTTTAGGGTTAGGTTTAGGTTATGTTTATTTTTTAGTTTAGTTTTATTTTTATTTTTATTTTAAGGTTTAGGTTTTTATTTTATTTTTCTGGGTTTAGGATTTAGGTTTTTATTTTAGGTTTATTTTTGGGTTTTATTTTTTAGTTTTAGTTTAGGTTTATTTTTAGTTTATTTTTTTATATAGTTTAGGGATTAGGTTTTATTTATTTTAGGCTTAGGTTTAGGTTTTATTTATTTTTGTTTAGTTTATTTTAGTTTTGATTTAGGTTTATATCATTTTTATTTTAGGTTTAGTTTTTATGTTTAGTTTAGGGTTTGGGTTTTATTTTAATTTATATCTAGGTTTTATTTTTAGGTTTAAGCTTTTATTTAATTTTTATTTTATTAAATTTTAGTTTTATTTTATGTTTAGTATTTATTTTATTTTGGTTTTTTATTTTTAGGTTTATTTTATTTTTTAGTTTAGTTTAGGTTTTTGTTTATTTTATTTTAATTTAGTTTTTAGTTTTTATTTTTTATTTATTTTATTTTTAGGTTTAGGTTTAGGTTTAGGTTTTAGTTTAGGTTTATATTTTATAGTATTATTTTATTTAGGTTTAGGTTTATTTATTTATTTTATTTTTAAGTTTTATTTAGTTTAGGTTTAGGTTTTTAGGTTTTTAGGGTTTAGGGAATAGTGTTTAGGGTTTAGGGTTTGGGGTTTAGGGTTTAGGATTTAAGGTTGTAGAATTTAAGGTTTAGGAATTTAGGGTTTAGCGTTAAGGGTTTAGGGTTTAGGGTTTTGGAGTTTACTGTTTAGGGTTTAGGGTTATAGGTTTAAGGCTTAGGGTTTAGGGTTTAGGGTTTAGGGTTTAGGGTTTATTTATTTTTTTTATTTTAATATTTTTGATTTAATTTTAAATTAAGTGAACTGCTCAGTTTAAATTTATTAAGTTTATTTAGTTTATTTTTTTATTTATTTATTGTTTATTTTAATTTAAATGTTTATTTAGGTTTATTTTAATTTTAATTTAGTTTAGTTTATTTATTTTAGGTTAATTAATAATAGTTTATTATTTAGGTTTGGGTTTAGGTTTAAGTTTATTTTTTAGTTTAGTTTTATTTTTATTTTATTTTTTAGGTTTAGGTTTTATTTTTTTATTTTAGGTTTAGGTTTAGATTTTTATTTTATTTTTTTAGGTTTAGGTTTTAGGTTTTTATTTTAGGTTTATTTTTAGGTATTATTTTTTTTGTTTAGGTTTAGGTTTATTTTTAGTTTATTTTATTTATTTGGTTTAGGTTTAGGTTTAGGTTTAGGTTTACTTTATTTTAGGTTTAGGTTTAGGTTTTATTTATTTCAATTTATTTATCTTAGTTTAGGTTTAGGTTTATTTTATTTTTAGTTTAGGTTTAGGTTTCTTTATTAGTTAGGGTTTAGGTTTTATTTTTTATTTATTTTTAGGTTTATTTTTTTGGTTTTGGTTTTTTTTAGTTTTTAATTTAATTTATTTTATTTTAGGTTTAGTTTTTATTTTATTTAGATTTTTTTAGTTTTTATTTAATTTTAGCTTATTTTGTATTTTTGTTTTATTTTCTTATAAGGTTTAGGTTTAGGTTTAGGTTATAGTTTATGTTTTTATTTATTTTTTCATTTTATTTTTTTATGTTGTTTCATTTATTTTATTTTTATATTTTATTTAGTTTAAGTTTTGGTTTTTAGCTTTTTAGGGTTTAGGTTTTAGGTTTTTATTTTTGGTTTTATTTTCTAATTTAGGTTTTTGTTTATTTTTAGTGTATTTTATTTTTTTAGTTTAGGGTTTAGGTTTAAGTTTTATTTATTTTGTTTCAGTTTCTTTTATTTTAGGTTTAGGTTTATTATTTTTATTTATTTTATTTTTTCTTAGTTTTGTTTTTATTTTTAATTTAACATTTGGGTTTTATTTTTTATTTATTTTTAGGTTTTATTTTTATGTTTATTTTTATGTTTAGGTTTTTATTTTATTTTATTTTTGGTTTCTTTTATTTTTAATTTTATGTTTAGTTTTTATTTTATTTAGGCTTTTTATTCTGATGTTTATTTTATTTTTTAGTTTAGTTTAGGTTTTTATTTTATTTCTTAGTTTAGGTTACATTATTTTTAGTATTTTATTTTATTTTATTTTTAGGTTCAAGTTTAGGTTTTAGTTTAAGTTATTAGTTTATTTGATTTATTATTTTATTTATGTTTATGTTTTTTTATTTATTATATTTATATATTTTATTTACATTAGGTTTAGGTTTTTAGGTTTTTAGGGTTTAGGGTTTAGTATTTTAGGGTTTTGGGTTTAAGGGTTTACGGTTAGGGTTTAAGGTTTAGTGTTTAGGGTTTAGGGATTTATGGTTTAGGGTCTAGTGTTTAGGGTTTTAGGGTTTTTAGGGTTTAGGGTTGTAGGTTTAAAGTTGTAGGTTTAGCATTTAGGGTTTATGTTTTTATTTTTTATTTTTTATTCTTTATAAATTAAGGAAACTAGTCAGTTTAAGTTTACTTAGTTTTTTAGTTTATTTTATTTATTTATTTTTTTTATTTTAATTTTTATTTTTATTCAAGTTTATTTTAATGTTAATTTAATTTAGTTTATTTATTTTATGTTTATTTATTTTAGTTTGTTTTTTAGGTTTAGGTTTAAGATTAGCTTTATTTTTTTAGTTTAGTTTTATTTATTTTTATTATTTAGGTTTAAGTTTTATTTTTTATTTTTAGGTTTAGGTTTATGTTTTTATTTTTTATTTTAGGTTTAGGTATTAGGTTTTTATTTCAGATTTATTTTATTTAGTTTAGGTTTAGGTTTAGGTTTTATTTATTTTAATTTAGTTTATCTTAGTTTAGGTTTAGGTTTATTTTATTATTATTTTAGGGTGTAGTTTTTTTTTTTTTGAGTGTAAGGTTTATGTTTTATTTTTTATTTATTTTTAGTTTTATTTTTTTGGATTTAGGGTTTTTAGGATTTAGGGTTTAGGGTTTAGGGTTTAGAGTTTATGGTTTAGGGTTTAGGATTTTAGGTTTGGGGTTTAGGGTTTTAGGGTTTAGGGTTTAGGTTTTAGGGTTGTAGGTTTAGGGTTTAAGGTTTTAAGTTTAGGGTTTAGCATTTCTTTTTAAAAATTAAGTAAACTAGTAGGTTTAGGTTTATTCAGATTATTTTTATTTATTTTTATTTTTTAATTTTTTTTTAGTTTAGGTTAATTTTTTCTTTTTATTTTGTTTGGTTTATTTATTTTAGGTTTATGTATTTTAGTTTAGGCTTTTTAATTTAGTTTATTTTTTAGGTTTAGGTTTATGTTATATTGATCTTTTAGTTTAGTTTAGTTTTTATTTTATTCTTTATTTTAAGGTTTAGATTTAGGTTTTTATTTTATTTTTTAGGTTTAGGTTTTAGGTTTTTATTTTAGGTTTATTTTTAGGTTTTATGTTTTAGTTTAAGATTAAGTTTAGTTTTTATTTATTTAATTTTATTTAATTTTGGATTTAGGTTTTGTTTATTTTAAGTTTAGGTTTAGGTTTTATTTATTTTTGTTTAGTTTATTTTAGTTTAGATTTAGGTTTATTTAATTTAATTTATTTTTATTTTAGGTCTTATTTTTATTTTTAGTTTAGGGTTTGGGTTTTTTTTTAATATTTTTTACATTATATTTTTAGGTTTAGGTTTTTATTTAGGTTTTATTTTATTTTGTTCTAGGTTTTCTTTTTTATTTTTAATTTAGTTTTTATTTTATTTAGGTTTTTTTATTTTCAGGTTTATTTTACTTTTGAGTTTAGTTTAGGTTTTAATTTTTTTTAGTTTAGTTTAGGTTTTTATTTATTTTATTTTAGTTTAGTTTTATTTTATTTCATTTTAGAGGTTTAGGTTTAGTTTAATTATATTTAAATTTATTTATTTAGGTTTAAACTATTTTTTTATTTTAAAGTTTTGGGGTTTAGGTTTTGGATGTTTGGGATCTTTGACTTTAAGCTTAGGTTTAGGTTTAAGGTTTAAGGTTTTAGGTTTTAGGGTTTAGTGTTTATGGTTTAGGGTTTAGGGTTTTAGTGTTTAGGGCTTAGCCTTTAAGGTTGTAGGTTTATGGTTTAGGGATAGTTTTGGTTTTAGGATTAGGGTATCTTTTTATTTTTTTTTATTTTTAGGGTTTAGGGTTTAGGGTTTAGAGTTTAGGGGTTAGGGTTTAAGTTTAGGGTTTAGGTTTTAGTGTAGGTTTTTTGGTTTTTTTATTATAGAATAAATTTAGATTCAACATTTCTTCTTTTTGATTTCATCAACAAGTGACTCACCAAGTTTCTAAGACACAAGAGATGACATAAATAAAAATTGAACTTGCATAGAGCAAATCAAAAACCCTAGATAACTAGAACTATTTCTAATGTAAAGACACAGTTCCATAAGCAGCAGATCAGATCAATCGTTCTTCAATTTCTCTAGTTCCCATCAAAATAACCTTGGCCTCTCGAGTAGCGGGATCCACCAACATATCCCCGATCTCTACCTCCCCCACCACAATGGTTGTAACCTTCGTCACTCCTCCCGCCTCCATAACCACCACTACTCCGACCACCACCTCGATATCCACCAACACCTCTAGATCCCCCACTACCACTGTGAAAATCATCTCCTCCTCCTTCGCCTCCACCGCTAGATCTAGACTGAGCCTGGTTGACAGTGATGTTCCTTCCATCAAGGTTTTGCCCATACTTAAGGTTTAGGTTTATTAGGTTTTAAGGTTTAGGTTTATTTTTTTAATTTATTTAGCTACTTTAGGTTTAGGTTTAGGGCTTGGGGTTTAGGGTTTAGGGCTAGGGTTTAAGGTTTAGGGTTTAGGGTTTAGGGTTTAGGGTTTATGGTTTATGGTTTATGGTTTAAGGTTTCATGATTTATGCTTTTAGAGTTTAAGGTTTAAAGGTTAGGGTTTAGGGTTCATGGTTTAAGATTTAAGGTTTTTTTAGAGTTTAGGGTTTAGAGTTTAGGATTGTAGGTTTAGTGTTGTAAGTTTAAGGTTAATTTTAGGGTTTAGGGTTTAGGATCTAGGGTTTAGGGTCTTTCCTAAAAAAAAATTAAGTAAACTAGTAGGTATAGGTTTATTTAGTTTATTAGTTTATTTTTTATTTATTTTAGTTTATTTTATTTTTTTATTTTTATTTAGGCTTACTTATTATTTATATTTTATTTAATTTATTTATTTCAGGTTTATTTATTTTAATTTAGGTTTTTTATTTTAGTTTATTTTTTTGGTCTAGGTTTAGGTTTAAGTTTATTTTTTATTTGAGTTTTAATTTTATTTTGCATTTTAGGTTTAAGTTTTTAGGTTCTTAGGGTTTAGGGTTTAGGGTTTAGGGTTTAGGGTTAGGGTTTAGTGTTTAGTGTTTAGGTTTTAGGGTTTAGGCTTTTTAGGGTTTAGGGTGTAGAGTTTAGGGTTTAGGGTTTATGGTTTAGGGTTTAGGGTTTTAGGTTTGGGGTTTAGGGTTTTAGATTTTAGGGTTTAGATTTTAAGGTTGTACGTTTATGGTTTAGGGTTACGATTTTATTTATTTCTTTATTTATTTATTTTTTATTATTAGGGCTTAGGGTTTAAGGTTTAGGTTTTAGTTTAGGCTTATTTTTAAATTAAGTAAATCAGTAGGATTAAGTTTTTCTAGTTTATTTAGTTTATTTTTTTATTTATTTTAGTTTATTTTATTTTATTATTTATATTAAGTTTTATTTTTATTTTATTTTGTTTATTTTATTTATTTTAGGTTTATTTATTTTAGTTTAGGTTTTTTTATATAAGTTTATTTTTTTTAGTTTTTTGTTTAGGTTTATGTTTATTTTTTAGTTTAGTTTTATTTTTATTTTATTTTTTAGGTTTAGGTTTTACTTTTAATTTTTAAGGTTTAGGTTTAGGTTTTTATTTTATTTTTATAGATTTAAGTTTTAGGTTTTTATTTTTGATTTATTTTTAGGTTTTATTTTTTAATTTAGTTTTTCATTTTTTCTTAAGTTTATTTCATTTTATTTAGTTTGGTGTTTATGTATAGTTTAATTTAGGTTTAGGTTTAAGTTTTCTTTATTTTAGTTTGGTTTATTTTAGGTTAAGTTTAGGTTTATTTATTTTATTAATTTCAAGTTTAGGTTTATTTTAGTTTAAGGTTTAGGTTTTATTTATTATTTATTTTTATGTTTTATTTTTTGATTTATTTTTTAGGTTTAGGTTTTTATTTAGTTTTTATTTTGTTTTATTTTAGGTTTATTTTATTTTTATTTTTCATTTAGTTTTTATTTTATTTAGGTTTTTTATTTTTAAGTTTATTTTATTTTTTTAGTTTAGATTAGGTTTTTAATTATTTTATTTTATTTTAGTTTAAATTTATTATTTTATTTTATTTTTAGGTTTAGGTTTATGTTTTAGTTGAGGTTTCTATTTTATTTTATTTTATTTTTTTATTTTATTTAGTTTACATTTATTTATTTATTTTATTTTTAGGTTTTATTTAGTTTAGAATTAGGTTTTTAGGTTATTAGGGTTTAAAGATTAGGGTTTACGATTTAGGGTTTGGGGTTTAGGGTTTAGAGTTTGAGGATGTAGGTTTTAGGGTTTAGATCTATGGTTTAGGATTTTAGGTTTAGGGTTTTAGGATTTATGATTTAGGATTTAGGGTTTAGGGTCGTAGATTTAAGATTTAGGGTTTATGGTTTAGGGTTAGTTTTAGTGTTTAGGGTTTCGGGTTAGAGTTAATTTTATGATTTAGGGTTTAGGGTTTAGGTTTTAGGTTTAGGGTTCAGGTTTTAGTTTAGGGTTTAAGGTTTATATTTTTTATTTTTTATTAGAGAACAAATTTAGATTCAACATTTCTTCTTTTTGATTTCATCAACCAAGTAACACACCAAGTTTTTTAAGTCACAAGCGATGACATAGATCAAAAATGGGCTCGCATGGAGCAAATAAAAAACCTTTTATAACTAGAACCATCTCTACAGTAAAGACAGTTCCATAAGTAGTAGATCGAATCGATCATTGTTCAGTTTCACCAGTTCCCATCATAACCACCCCGGCCTCTTGAGTAACGGAATCCACCATTATATCCCTGATCTCTCCCTTCGCCACCACCATGACTGTAACCTCCCTCCTCACTCCTCCATAACCTCCAATACTCCAACCACCACCTCCATATCTACCAGCACCTCCAGATCACCCACAACCACTATGATAACCGTCACCTCCGCCTTCGCCTCCATTGCCAAATCTAGACTGAGCCTAGTTAACAATGATGTTTCAATCATGAAGGTTCTACCCATTATTATGGATTAGGTTTAAGTTTATGTTTATTAGGTTTTAGGGTTTATGTTTATTTTTAAATTTATTTAAATACTTTAGGTTTAGGTTTAGGGTTTGGGGTTTAGGATTTAGGGTTTAGGGTTTAGGGTTTAGGATTTAGGGTTTGAGGTTTTATGCTTTTAGGGTTTATGGTTTAGGGTTTGGGTATAGGGTTTAGGGTTTAGGTTTTAGGGTTTAAGGTTTAGGGTTTAAGGTTTAGGGTTTGGGATTGTAGGTTTAGTGCTATAGATTTAGGGTTAGGGTTAGTTTTAGGGTTTAGGATTTAGGATTTAGGGTTTAGGGTTTCTTTTAAATTTAAATAAATCAGTAGGTTTAGGCTTATTTAGTTTACATACTTTATTTTTTATTTATTTTAGATTATTTTATTTTTTATATTTAGGTTTATTTTTTATTTTTATTTAGTTTAGTTTATTTATTTAAGGTTTATTCATTTTAGTTTAAGTTTTTAATATTAGTTTATTTTTAAGGTTTAGTATTAGGTTCAAGTTTATTTTTTAGTTGAGTTTTATTTTTATCTTATTTTTAGGTTTAGGTTTTTAGGGTTTTAGGGTTTAGGGTTTAACATTTAGGGTTTAGGGTTTAGGGTTTTAGGGTTTAGGGTTTTAGGGTTTAGGGTTTAGTGTTTAAGCTTTAGGGATTAGGGTATTTAGGGATTAGGGTTTAGGGTTTAGGGTTTTGCATTTGAGGTTTATGATTTAGGGTTGTAGGTTTACGGCTAGTTTTAGGGTTTAAGTTTTGCAATTTTTAATTATTTTTTATTATATATATTTTTGAATTTTTTAAATTTGTAAAGTTTAGGGTTTAAGTTTTAGGTTTATGGTTCAAGTTTTAGTGTTTAGGGTTCAGATTTTAGTGTTTAGCATATATGATTTAGAGTTTAGGGTGTTTTAGGATTTAGGGTTTAGCATTTAGTGTTTAGGGTTGTAGGCTTAGTCTTGTAGGTTTAAAGTTTAGGTTTATATTTTAGTTGAGTTTTATTTTAATTTTATTTTTAAGGTTTAGGTTTTTAGGTTTTTAGGGTTTAGGGTTTAGGGTTTTAAGGTTTAGTGTTTTAGGGTTTTAGGGTTTAGGGTTAGGGTTTAGTTTTTAGGGTTTAGAGTTTATACTTTATTTTGAGGGTTTTTAGGGTTTAGGGTTTAGGGTGTATGGTTTTGGGTTTTAGGTTTTGGCTTTGGGGTTTAGGGGTTAGGGTTAGTTTTAGGGTTTAGGATTTAGGGTTAATTTTAAGGTTTAGGGTTAGGGTTTTTTATTTTATTTTTATTTATTTATTTTTATTTTTAGCATTTTGGGTTTAAGATTTAGGTTCAGGGTTTAGGTCTTAGTTTAAGTTTATTTTTAAATTAAATAAATTTGTAAGTTTAGTTTTTTTAGTTTTTTTAGTTTATTTTTTATTTATTTTAGTTTTTTATTTTTATTTTTATTTAAGTTTATTTTCTATTTTATTTAGTTTAGTTTATTTTAGGATTTTTATTTTAGTTTATTTTTTTAGGTTTAGGTTGTGTTTTAATTTTTAGTTTAGTTTTATTTTTATTTTATTTTTTAGGTTTAGGATTTAATTTTTATTTTTAGGTTTAGGTTTAGGTTTTTATTTTATTTTTTTAGGTTTAGGTTTTAGGTTTTGATTTTATGTGTATTTTTTAGGTTTTATTTTTTAGTTGAGGTTTAGGTTTATTTTTAGTTTATTTTATTTTATTTAGTTTGGGGTTTAGGTTTACTTTATTTTAGGTTTATGTTCATATTTTATTTAGTTTAGTTTAGTGTATTTTAGTTTAAGTTTATGTTTATATTATTTTGTTTATTTTAAGTTTAGGAATTTTTTTATTGTAAGGTTTAGGTTTTATTTTATATTTTTTAAGGTTTATTTTTTAGGTTTAGGTTTTAATTTACTTTTTATTTTATTTTATTTAATTTTAAGTTTCTTTTATTTTTTTATTTTTTGTTTAGTTTTTATTTGATTTAGGTTCTTTATTTTTATTTTATTTTTTATTTTCTTAGTTTAGCTTAGGTTTTTATTTATTTTATTTTAGTTTAGTTTTTAATTTATATTTTATTTTATTTTTATGTTTAGGTTTAGGTTTAGGTTTAAGTTTTAGTTTAGGTTTTACTTTATTTTATTTTATTTTATTTATTTTATTTTTAGATTTTATTTAGTTTAGGTTTATGTTTTTAGGTTTTTAGGGTTCAGGGGTTTGTGTTTAGGGTTTAAGGTTAATGGTTTGGTATTTTGGGTTTAGGGTTTAAGGTTATAAGTTTTAGGGTTTAGGGTTTAGGGTTTATGGGGTGTAAGGCTAAGGGTTTAGGGTTTATACTTTAGGGTTTAAGGTTAGTTTTATGGTTTTGTGGTTTAGGGTTAGGGTTTTTTTTATTATTTTTTTATTTTTTATTTTTAGGGTTTAGGGTTTATGGTTTAAATTTTAGGTTTAGGGTAAATCAAAAACCCTAGATAATTAGAACCATCTCTGCTTTAAAGACATAGTTCCATAAGAAGCAGATTGAATCGGTCGCTCTTGAGTTTCTCCAGTTCCCATCAGAACCACCCCAACCTCTTGATTAGCGTGATGCACCATCATATGCCAGATCTCTCCCTCTGCCACCACCGTGGTTGTAACCTTCATCGCTCCTCCTACCTCCATAACAACCATTGCTTTGACCACCACGTCCATATCCACTAGCACCTCCAGATCCCCCACCACCATTACGATAACCGATGCCTCCTCCTTCACCTCGATCGTCAGATCTAGACTAAGCCTAGTTGATGGTGATGTTCTTTCCTTCATGGTTATGCCCATACTTAGGGTTTAGGTTTAGGTTTAGGTTTATTAGGTTTTAGGGTTTATGTTTATTTTTAATTTATTTAGTTACTTTAAGTTTATGTTTAGGGTTTGGGGTTTAGGGCTTATGGTTTAGGTTAGGGTTTACGGTTTAGAGTTTTAGGGTTTAGGGTTTAGGGTTTAGGATTTAGGGTTTATGGTTTTTAGGGTTGTAGGTTTAATGTTGTGGGTTTAGGGTTTAGGGTTTAGGGTTTAGGATTTAGGGTTATTTTTAAATTAAGTAAACCATTAGGTTTATGTTTTTCTAGATTACTTAGTTTATTTTTTTATTTATTTTAGTTTATTTTATTTTTATTATTTACTTTTATTTTTTATTTTATTTAGTTTATTTTATTCATTTTAGTTTATGTTTTTTATTTTAGTTTATTTTTTAGGTGTAAGTTTAGGTTTAGGTTTTTTTTAGGCTTATTTGAGTTTTATTTTTATTACATTTTTTTATGTTTTTAGGGTTTAGGGTTTAGGGTTTTGGGGTTTAGGGTTTAAGAGTTTAGGGTTTTAGGGTTTAGGGTTTATGGTTTAGTATTTAGTGTTTATTTGAGCTTAGTTGATGATCTAGTTCTTGTCGTCAAGGTTCTCTCCATTCTTAGGGTTTAGATTTTGGTTCAAGTTTATTAGGTTTTTGGGTTAAGGTTTATTTCTAATTTATTTAGTTACTTTAGGTTTAGGTTTAGGGTTTGGCATTTAGGGTTTAGAATTTAATGTTAGGGTTTACGATTTAGGGTTTAGGGTTTAAGGTTTTAGGGTTTAGACTTTTAGGGTTTACATTTAGGGTTAAGGTTTAGGGTTTAGGGTTCAGGGTTTTTTAGGGTTTAGGGTTTACGGTTGTAGGTTTTGGGTTGTAGGTTTAGGATTTATAGTTCAGGGTTAGGGGTTTTTTTCTAATTTTTTTTATTTTTTATGTATTTCAAGTTAAGTAAACTAGTAGGTTTATGTTTATTTAGTTTATTTAGTTTTTTTATTTATTTTAGTTTATTTTAATTTTTAGTTAGGTTTATTTTTTATTTAGTTTAGTTTATGTATTTTAAGTTTATTTATTTTACTTTAGGTTTTTTATTTTAATTTATTTTTTAGGTTTAGGTTTAGGTTCAGGTTTATTTTTTAGGTGAGTTTTATTTTTATTTTAGTTTTTAGGTTTAGGTTTATGTTTTTTTTTAAATTTTTAGATTTTGGTTTTAGGTTTTATTTTTTTAATTTAGGTTCAGCTTTATTTTTAGTTTATTTTATTATATTTACTTTTAGATTAGGTTTAGGTTTATTTTATTTTAGGTTTAGGTTTTGGTTTTTTTATTATTTTAGTTTAGTTTATTTTATTTTAGGTTTATGTTTATTTTATTTTATTTATTTTACTTTTATTTTAGGTTTAGATTTTTTTTTTAGTTTAGGGTATAAGATTTATTTTTTATTTTTTTAAGTTTTATTTTTAGGTTTATTATTTACGTTTAGGTATTCATTTAGTTTTTATTTATTTTTATTTTAGGTTTATTTTATTTTTATTTTACTTTTATTTTTTTAGTTTATTCATGTTTTTTATTCCTAGGTTTCTTTTATTTTTTTAGTTGAGTTTAGGTTTTTATTTATTTTATATTAGTTTATATTTACTTTTTTTAATTTTATTTTTGGTTTAGGTTTAGTTTTTAGTTTAGTTTATTATTTTATTTTATTTTAATATTTTATTTAGGTTTAGCTTATTTTATTTATTTTATTTTTATAGTTTATATAGTTTAGGTTTAGGTTTTTAGGGTTTAGGGTTTAGGGTTTAGATTTAGGGTTTAGGGTTTACTATTTAGGCTTTAGGGTTTAGGGTTTAGGGTTTAGGGCTAGCTTAGGGTTTAGAGTTTCTAGAGTTTAGGGCTAGTTTAGGGTTTAGGGTTTAAGGCTAGCTTAGGGTTTAGAGTTTCTAGAGTTTAGGGTTAGTTTAGGGTTTAGGGTTTAGGGTTTTAGGGTTTAGGGTTTAGGGTTTATGATTTAGGGTTTAGGGTTTAGGGTTTTTTTTAAAAAAATTTAAGTAAACCTGTAGGTTTAGGTTTATTTTGTCTATTTTTTATTTATTTTGGTTTATTTTAATTTTTAATTTTTATTTAGCTTAGTTTATTTATTTTAGTTCTATTTATTTTAGTTTAGGTCTTTTAGTTTGGTTTTTTTTTTTAAGTTGAGGTTTAGGTTTATGTTTATTTTTTAAAATAGTATTTTTTAAATTTTATTTTGTAGCTTGAAGTTCTTTTTATTTTATTTTTTCTGGTTTAGGTTTAGGTTTTTATTTTATTTTTTTTTAGGTTTTCATTTTAGGTTTATTTTAAGTTTTTATATTTTAGTTTATGTACAAGTTTATTTTTAGTTTATTTTATTTTATTTAGTTTAGGGTTTAGGTTTAGTTTATTTTAGGTTTAGGTTTAGGTTTTTTTTATTTTAGTTTAGGTTTAGGTATATTTTATTTTGTTTATTTTAGCTTTAGTTTTTTTTTGCTTAGAATTTATGTTTTATTTTTTATTTATTTTTAGGTTTTATTTTTTGATTTATTTTTTAGGTTTATGTTTTTATTTAGTTTTTATTTTAATTTATTTCAGGTATATTTTATATTTATTTTCCATGTAAGTTTTATTTTATTTAGGTTTTTCATTTTTAGGTTTATTTTTTAATTTAGTTTAGGTTTTTATTTATTTTAGTTTAGTTTAGTTTTTCTTTTTTAATTTATTTTAATTTTAGGATTAGGTTTAGGTTTAGGTTTAGGTTTAGGTTTTAGTTTTTTATTTTATTTTATTTTTATTTTATTTAGGTTAAGGTATTTTATTTATTTTATTTTTATATTTAATTTAGTTTAGTTTTAGGGTTTAGGGTTTCAAGTTTAGGGTTTAGGGTTTAGGGTTGTAGGTTTTAGGGTTTGGGGTTTACGGTTTAGAGTTTAGGGTTTTTGGGTTTAGTGTTTTTTTTAAAAGAATTAATTAAACCAATAGGTTTAGGTTTATTTAGTCTATTTAGTTTATTTTATTTTATTTATTTAGGTTTATTTTTAATTTTTGCATAGTTTAGTTTATTTATTTTAGTTTAGGTTTCTTATTTAAGTTTATTTTTTAGGCTTAGGTTTAGGTTTATGTTAATTTTTTTGGTTTAGTTTATTTTTTATTTTATTTTTTTAGGTTTAGGTTTTATTTTTTATTTTTATGTTTTTATTTTATTTTTTTAAGTTTAAGTTTTAGGTTTTTATTTGAGGTTTTTTTTAGGTTTTATTTTTTTAGTTTAGGTTTAGGTTCATTTTAAGTTTATTTTATTTTATTTAGTTTAAGTTTAGGTTTTGTTTATTTTGGTTTAGTTTATTTTAGTGTAGGTTTAGGTTTAGGTTTCTTTTTAGTGTATGGTTTAGGGACTTTGGGTTTTTTTTAATAGAGAACAAATTTAGATTCAACATTTCCTTTTTTTTATTTCATCAACCAAGAAACACACCAATTTTTTTAAGACACAAGTGACGACATAGATACAAAATGATAATGTATCGAACAAATAAAAAACCTAGATAACTAAAACCGCCTCTACTGTAAAGACATAGTTCCATAGGTTTATTTTATTTTTATTTTAGGTTTATATTTTTTTTTAGTTTAGGGTTTAGGTTTTATTTTTTATTTAGTTTTAGTTTTTATTTTTAGGTTTATTTTTAGGTTTAGGTTTTTATTTAGTTTTTATTTTATTTTTTTAGGATTATTTTATTTTTATTTTACGTTTAGTTTTTATTTTATTTAGGTTTTTTATTCTTACGTTTATTTTCTTTTTTAAGTTTAGTTTATGTTTTTATTTATTTTATTTTTGTTTTTCTATTTTTGTATATTTTTCATTTTAGGTTTAGGTTTAGGTGTTAGTTTAGGTTTTTATATTATATTATATTTTATTATTTATTTATTTTAAATTTATATTTTATTTATTTTACATTTAAGTTTTTAGGGTTTTAGGGTTTAGGATTTAGGGTTTAGTGTTTAGTATTTAGGGTTTACATTTTAGGGTTTAGGGTTTTGGGGTTTAGGGTTTAGGGTTAGGGTTTAGGGTTTTGGGTTTAGGGCTTAGGGTTTAAAGTTTAAGGTTTAGTATTTAGGCTTTAGGATTTAGGGTTTTTTGGGTTTAGGGTTTAGGGTTTAGGGTTTAGGGTTAGTTTAGAGTTTAGAGTCTAGGGTTTAGGGTTTCAGGGTTTGAGTTTAGGGTTTAGGGTTTAGGGTTTAGTGTTATAGGTTTAGGGTGTTAGGTTTAGCATTTAGGGTTTAGTGTTAGTTTTAGGGTCTAGGTTCTACGATTTAAGGTTTAGGAATGAGGATTTTAGGTTTAGGGTTTTTTTTTTCTTTTAAAGTAATTAAACCAGTAGGCTTAGGTTTATTTAATTTTTTTATTTATTTTACTTTATTTTTTATTTTTATTGAGGTCTATTTTTTATAATTATTTATTTTAGGTTTATTTATTTTAGTTTAGGTATTTTATTTTAGTTTTTTTTAGGTTTAGGTTTATGCTTAGGTTTAATTTTTAATTGAGTTTTATTTTTATTTTTATTTTTTTAAGGTTTAGGATTAGGTTTTTTTTTTAGGCTTAGATATTAGGTTTTTATTTTAGGTTTAGTTTTAGGTTTTATTCTTAGGTTAAGTTTAGGTTTATTTTTAGTTTATTTTATTTTATTTAATTTAGGTTTAGGTTTAACTTATTTTTGGTTTAGGTTTAGGTTTTATTCATTTTAATTTAGTTTATTTTAGTTTTTTTAGGTTTATTTTATTTTGTTTATTTTACTTTTATTTTAGGTATATGTTTTTTTTTAGTTTAGGGTTTAGAATTTTTTTTGGTTTTTAGGTTTATTTTTAAGGTTTAAGTTTTTATTTAGTTTTTATTTTAATTTATTATAGGTTTATTTTATTTTTATTTTACATTTAGTTTTTATTTTATTTAGGTTTTTTATTATTAGGTTTATTTAAATTTTTAGTTTAGTTAAATATTTATTTTTTTATTTTAGTTTATTTTTATTAATATTATATTATTTTATTTTTAGGTTTAGGTTTGAGTTTTAGCTTAGGTTTTTATATTATGTTATTTTATTTTATTGAAGTTTAGGTTTTTTTATTTTCTTTATTTTTAGGTTTTATTTATTTTAGGTTTAAGTAGGCTTTTAGGATTTAAGGTTTAGGGTTTAGGGTTTAAAGTTTAGGGCTTAGGGCTTAGGGTTTGGGGTTTAGGTTTAAGGGTTTAGCATTGTAGGTTTTAATGTTTAGGATTTAGGATTTAGGGTTTGGAGTGTAGGGTTTTATGGTTTAGGGTTGTAGGTTTAGGGTTTAGGGTTTAGGTTTAGTTTTAGGGTTTACAGTTTGGGGTTGGGGTTTTTTTAATTAAGTAAACTAGTAGGTTCAGGTTTATTTAGTCTATTTTTTATTTTAGTTTATTTTATTTTTTTTAAAATTTATTAGGATTATTTTTAATTTTATTTAATTTAGTTTACTTATTTTAGGTTTATTTATTTTTAGTTTATATTTTTTATTTTAGTTAATTTTTTAGGTTTAGGTTTAGGTTTATTTTTTTAGTTTAGTGTTATTTTTATTTTATTTTTTAGGTTTAGGTTTTATTTTTTTATTTTTAGGTTTAGGTTTAAATTTTTATTTTATTTTTCTTAAGTTTGGGTTTTAGGTTTTTATTTTAGGATTATTTTTAGGTTTTATTTTTTAGTTCAAGTTTAGGTTTATTTTTAGTTTATTTTATTTTTATTTAGTTTAGGTTTTATTATTTGGAGGCGGGGGGGGCAAGGGTGTGGTTTCGATTTTATTATTTGGTTTAGGTTAAGTTTTTTTTAGGGTTTAGGTTTTTACTTAGTTTTTATTTCATTTTTTTTTTAGTTTACATTTAAGTTCTTTATTTTTAAGTTTATTTAATTTTTTAGTTTAGTTTAGGTTTTTATTTATTTTATCTTATTTTAGTTTTTATTTTAAATTTTTTTTTAAGTTATGGTTTTGGTTTTAGTTTAGGTTTTTATTTTATTTTATTTTATTTAGGATTAGGTCTATTTATTTATTTTATTTTTAAGTTTTTATTTAGTTTAGGGTTAGGTTTTTAGGTTTTTAGGATTTTAGGGTTTAGGGTTTAGCGTTTAGGGTTTAGGGATTGGGGTTTAGGGTTTAGGGTCAAGGTTGTAGGTTTTAGGGTTTAGGGTTTAGGGTTTATGTTTTAGGGTCTTAGGTTTTAGGGTTAGGGTTTAGAGTTTAGTATTTAGGGTTTAGGGCTTACGATTTAGGGTTTTAAGGTTTAGGGTTAGTTTTAGGGTTTAGGGTTCACGATTAAGGTTTTATTTTATTTTAATTTTATTATTTAAAAAATAAGTAAATTAGTAGGTTTAGGTTTATTTAGTTTATTTTTTATTTATTTTTGTTTATTTTATTTTTATGTTTATTTAATTTTATTTTTATATTTATTTAGTTTAGTTTATTTATTTTAGGATTATTTATTTTAGTTTTTGTTTTCTATTTTAGTTTATTTTTTAAGTTTAATCTTTATTTTTTATTCTTCGTTAAGGTTTAAGTTTTTTTTTTATTTTTTTAGGTTTAGGTTTTAGGTTTTTATTTTAGGTTTATTTTTAGATTTTATTTTTTAGTTTAAGTTTAGGCTTAATTTTAGTTTATTTTAGGATTAGGCTTAGGTTTTATTTATTTTTGTTTTGTTTATTTTAGCTTAAGTTTATGTTTGTTTTATTTTTATTTTAAGTTTAGGTTTTTTTTTTAGTTTTTGGTTTAGGTTTTATTTTCTATTTATTTATAAGTTCATTTTTTAGGTTTAAGGTTTTATATTGTTTTTATTTTATTTTATTTTAGGTTTATTTTATTTTTATTTTAAGTTTATTTTTTATTTTATTTATGTTTTTAAAGTTTTATTTTAGTTTAGGTTTTTATTTAATTTATTTTATTTTAGCTTTTATTTTTTTATTTTTTTTCTAAATTTAGGTTTAGGTTTTAGTTTATGTTTCTATTTTATTTTATTATTTTATTTTATTTTAGTTTAGGTTTTATTATTTATTTTATTTTTAAGTTTTATTTAGTTTAGGTTTAAGTTTTTAGCTTTTTAGGGCTTAAGGTTTAGGGTTTAGTATTTGGTGTTTGGGGTTTAGTGTTTATTGTTTAACCTTATTTTTTGGGTCTAGGGTTTAGGGTTTAGGTTTAAGGTTTACAGTTTAGGGTTTATGGTTTTTGCTTTTTTTTAATAGAGAACAAATTCAGATTCAACATTTCTTCTTTTTGATTTTATCAACCAAGTAACACACCATGTTTTCTAACATAAGTGATGAAATATATCAAAAATGGGCATGCATTGAGCAAGTCAAAAACCCTAGATAACTAGAACTATCTCTATTTTAAAGATAGTTCCATAAGCTGCAGAACGGATAGGCTATTCTTCAATTTCTCTAATTTTCATTAGAACCACCCTGGCATCTCGAGTAGTGGGATTCACCATCATATCCCTGACCTCTCCCTCCGCCACCATCATGGTTGTAACCTCCGTCCCTCCTCCCACCTCTATAACCACCACTACTCTGATCACCACCTCCATATCCACCAGCACCGCCAAATTCCCCCACCACCACTATGATAATCGTCTCCTCCGCCTTCATCTCAACTGTCAGATCTAGACTGAACTTGGTTACTGGTGATGTTCATGCCAACAAGGTTTTCCCCATTCTTAGGGTTTAGGTTTATTAGGTTTTAGGGTTTAAATTTTAATTTTTAATTCATTTATTTACTTTAAGTTTAGGTTTAGGGTTTAAGGTTTAGGGTTTAAAATTTAGGGTTAGGGTTTAGGGTTTAGGGTTTAGGGTTTAGGGTTTTTTAGAGTTTAGGGTTTATGGTTGTAGGATTAGGGTTTAGAGTTTTGGGTCTATGGTTTAGGATTGAGGGTTTATGTTTTTTAATTAAGTAAACTGGTAGGTTTAGGTTTATTTAGTTTATTTTATTTTTTATTTTTTATTTAGGTTTTTTTGTTTTTATTTAGTTAAGTTTATTTATTTTTGTTTAGGTTTTTTATTTTAGTTTTTTTTTAGGTTTAGGTTTAGGTTTAGGTTTACTTTTTAGTTGAGTTTTATTTATATTTTATTTTCTAGGTTAAGGTTTTATTTTTTTATTTTTAGGTTTAAGCTTAGTTTTTTATTTTATTTTTTTAGGTTTAGGTTTTTTATTTTTATTTTAGGCTTATTTTTAGTTTTTATTATTTTTATCTTAGGGTTTAAGTTATATTTTTTATTTATATTTAGGTTTATTTTTTAGGTTAAGGTTTTTATTTTAATTTATTTTTATATTACATTTAATTTTATTTTATTTAGGTTTTTTTCTTAGGTTTATTTATTTTTTATTTCAGTTTAAGTTTTTATTTATTTATTTTGGTTTTTTTTATTTTTTTATTTTATTTTATTTTTAGGTTTAAGTTTAGGTTTGTATTTTATTTTATTATTTTATTTTAGTTAGTTTTAGGTTTATTTATTTATTTTATTTTAGGTTTTATTTTGTTTAGGTTTAGGTTTTTAGGTTAGCTTAGGGTTTAGGGTTAGTTTGGGGTTTAGGGTTTAGACTTTAGGGTTTAGGGTTTAGGGTTAGTTTGGGTTTAGGGGTTAGGGTTTTAGGGTTTAGGGTATATGGTTTAGAATTTAGGGTTGGGGTTATAGTTTAGAGTTTAAGGTTTAGGGTTTAGGGTTTAGGGTTTATGGTTAGTTTAAGTTTAGGGATTAGGATTCTGGGATTAGGGTTTAGGGTTTTATAGGGTTTAGGGTTTAGGGTTGTAGGTTTTAAGTTTATGGTTCAGGGTTAATTTTAAGGTTTAGGGTTTAGGGTTTAGGGTTTAAGGTTTAGCCTTTAGGTTTTTTTTAAAAAAATTAAGTAAAATTGTAGGTTTAGGTTTATTTAGTTTATTTTGTATTTATTTTAGTTTATTTTTTTATTTAAGTTTATTTTTCATTTTTATTTAGTTTAGATTATTTATTTTATGGTTATTTATTTTAGTTTATGTTTTTCTTTTCATTTATTTTTTATGTTTAGGTTTAAATTTATGTTTATTTTAGGTTAATTTTTAATTTATTTTATTTTTTAGATTTAGGTTTTATTTTTTATTTTTATGTTTATGTTTAGGTTTTTATTTTAATTATTTAGGTTTAAGTTTTAAGTTTTTATTTTAGGTATATTTTGAGGTTATTTTTTTAGTTTAGGGTTAGGTTTATTTTTATATTATTTTATTTTATTTAGTTTAGGATTTATGTGCCTATTTTATTTATTTTAGGTTTAGGTTTAAGTTTATTTTATTTTATTTATTTTAAGTTTATCTTTTTTTTAGTATAGGGTTTAGGTATTATTTTCTTTTTTTAGGTTTATTTTTCAAGTTTATGTTTTTATTTAGTTTTTATTTTAAGTTTATTTTAGTTTTATTTTACGTTCAAGTTTTATTTTTTTAGGTTTATTTATTTTTAAGTTTATTTTATTTTTTTTACTTTAGTTTAGGTTTTTATTTATTTTATTTTTAGTTTAGTTTTTATTTTTTATTTTATTTTATTTTTAAGTTTAGGTTTAGCTTTAGGTTTCAATTTAAGTTTTTATTTTATTTTATTATTTTATTTTATTTAGGGTTAGGTTTATTTATTTATTTTATTTTTAGGTTTTATTTAGTTTAGCTTTAAGTTTTTAGGTTTTTTGGGTTTAGGGTTTAGGGTTTATTATTTACGGTTTGGGGTTTAGGATTTAGGGTTATGAGTTTTAGGGTTTAGGGTTTTAGGGTTTAAGATTGTAGGTTCAGGGTTTAGGGTGAGTTTTAAGGTTTAACGTTTAGGGTTTGGGTTTTTTATTTTTTTTATTTAGGGTTGAGGGTGTTTAGGGTTAGTTTAGGGGTTTAGGGTTGTAGGTTTAGTGTTTAGGGTTTAGGATTAGTTTTAGGGTTTAAGGTTTAGGGTTTATGATTTACAATTTAGGGTATAGGGTTTAGGGTTCTTTTAAAAAAATAAGTAAATCGGTAGGTTTAGATTTATTTAGTTTAGTTATTTTAGGTTATTTTCTTTTTTTATTTATGTTTATTTTTTATTTTGTTTACTTTAGTTTATTTATTTTAGGTTTATTTATTTTAGTTTAGGTTTTTAATTTTAGTTTATATTTTATGTTTAGGTATATTTTTTAGTTTAGTTTTATTTATTTTTTAATTTTTAGGTTTAGGTTTTATTATTTTATTTTTAGGTTTAGGTTTAGGTTTTTATTTTAATTTTTTAGGTTTAGGTTTTATGTTTTTATTTTAGGGTTAATTTTTAGGTATTATTTTTTAGTTTTAGTATAGGTTTAGTTTTAGTTTATTTTAATTTATTTAGTTTTGGTTTAGGTTTTATTTATTTTAGTTTAGTTTATTTTAGTTTAGGTTTAGGTTTATTTTAATTTTATTTTTGGTATAGTTTTTTTTTAGTTTAGGGTTTAGGTTTTATTTTTTTATTTATTTTTAGTTTTTACTTTTAAATTTAGTTTTTTTGTTTAGGTTTTTAATTAATTTTCATTTTATTTTATTTTAGGTTTATTTCATTTTTATTTTAGGTTTAGTTTTTATTTTATTTAGGTCTTTTATTTTTTTTTGTTTAGTTTAGGTTTTTATTTTTTAATTTTAGTTTAGTTTCTATTTTTATATTTTCTTTTTAGGTTTAGGTTTAAGTTTGAGTTTATGTTTTTATTTTCTTTTGGTTTAGGTTTTTTTATTTATTTCAGTTTTAGGTTTTATTTAGTTTTGGTTTAGGTTTTTAGCTTCTTATGGTTTAGGGTAAGTTTAGGGTTACTGTAGGGTTTAGGGTTTAGTATTTAAGGTTTGGGGTTTTGGGTTTTGGGTTTAGGGTTTAGGGTTTAGGGTTTTTAGAGTTTAGGGTGTAGGGTTTAGTGTTTTTAGGGTTTAGGGTTTAGGTTTTAGGATTAGGGTTTAGGTTTTAGTTTAGGGTTTACGGTGTTTGGTTCTTTTTAAAGAGGGAACAAATTCACATTCAACATTTCTTCTTGTTTATTTCATCAGCCAAGTAACACACCAAGTTCTCTAAGACATAAGTGACGACATTTATAAAAAATGAGCACACATAGAGAAAATCTAAAACCCTAGATAACTAGAACCGTCTATACTATAAAGACACAGTTTCATAAGCAGTTGATCAAAATGACTGTTCTTTAGTTTCTTTAGTTCCCATCAAAACCACCCCGGCCTCTTGAGTAGCAGGATCCACCATCATATCCCCGATCTCTCCCTCCACCACCACCATGACTGTAACCTCCATTGCTCCTCCTGCCTTCATAATGCCTTTGCTCTAGCCCGCCATATTTACCCACTGATAACTCAGCCTCGCTTCACCTCCAAAGATCTAGTGAACTGGTTGAGAGTGATGTTCCTACGGTTAGGGTTCTGCACATTCTTAGGATTTAGGTTTAGGTTTAATTTTATTATGTTTTAGTGTTTAGGTTTATTCTTTATTTTATTTAGTTACTTTAGGTTTAGGTTTAGGGTTTGGGGTTTAGGGTTTATGGTTTAAGGTTTGGGTTTATAGTTTACGGTTTAGGGTTTAAGGTTTAGGGTTTAGTGTTTTAGGGTTTATGGATTTAGGGTTTTGGGTTTAGAGTTTTTTAGGGTTTAGCGTTTAGGGTTTAGGGTTTAGGATTCTAAATTTAGGGTTTAAGGTTTAGGGTTTAGGGTTTAGGGCTTAGGATTTAGGGTTTATGGTTTTTTTTTAAAAAATAATTGAAGTAGACGAGTAAGTTTAGGTTTATTAAGTTTATTTAGTTTATTAATTTATTTATTTTAGTTTATTTTATTTTCGATTTTTTAAGGTTTATTTTTTATTTTTATTTAGTTTATTTCAATTATTTTAGGTTTATTTATTTTAATTTAGTTTTTTTTTTAGTTTATATTTTTATTTTATTTTTCAGGTTTAGGTGTTATTTTTTATTTTTAGGTTTAAGTTTTTATTTTATATTTTTAGATTTATGTTTTTGTTTTTTATTTTAAGTTTATTTTTTGGTTTTATTTTTTAGCTTAGGTTTAGGTTTATTTTTTGTTTATTTTATTTATTTAGTTTAGATTTAGGTTTAGGTTTAGGTTTTATTTATTTTAGATTAGTTTATTTTAGTTTAGGTTTAGGTTTATTTTATTTTTTATTTTATTTTTATTTTAGGTTTAGGTTTTTTTAGTTTAGGGTTTAGGTTATATTTTTTATTTATTTTTACATTTTATTTTTTTAGTTTATCTTTTAAGTTTAGGTTTCTATTTAGTTTTAATTTTATTTTATGTTTGGTTTATTTTATTTTTATTTTATGTTTAGTTTTGTTTTATTTAGGTTTTTTATTCATAGGTTTATTTTTTTTAGTCTTGTTTAGGTTTTTATTTATTTTATTTTAGTTTATTTTTATTAGTTTATTTTAATTTATTTTTACATTTAGGTTTAGATTTTAGTTTAGAGTTTTATTTTATTTAGGTTTAGGTTTTTTTATAAATTTTATATTTAGCTTTTATTTAATTTAGGTTTAGATTTTTTATTTTTTAGGGTTTAAGGTTTAGGGTTTAGGGTTTAGGGTTTTTTAGGGTTTAAGGTTTTTAGGTTTTAGGGTTTAGAGTTAGCATTGAGTTTAGGTTTTTTTAAAAAAGAAATTAAGTAAACCAGTAGGATTAGGTTTATTTACTTTATTTAGTCTATTTTTTATTTTAGTTTAGTTTATTTTTTGTTATTATTCAGGGTTTAGGGTTTAGGTTTTAGGGTTTAGGGTTTAGGGTTTAGGGTTTAGGGTATTAGGATTTTGTGTTTAGGGTTTAGGGTATAAGTATTTGGTTTAGGGTTCAGGTTTTAGTTTAGAGTTTAGGTTTTTAGTTTTTTTTTAACAGAGAACAAATTCATATTCAATATTTCTTCTTTACATTTTCATCAACCAAGTAACACGCTAAGATTTCTAAGACACAAGCGATCACATAGATAAAAAATGAGCAGGCATAGAGAAAATTGAAAGCCTTAGATAACTAGAACTGTCTCTACTATAATGACAATTCCGTAAGCAGCAGATCCGATCAGCCATTTTTCAATTTCTTCAGTTCCCATCAGAACCACTCCACCCTCTCGAGTAGTGGGATCTGCCATCATATCCCCAATCTCTCTCTCTCTGCCACCACCACGGCTATAACATCCATCGCTCCTCCCGCCTCCATAACCACCACTACTCCGACCACCACATCCATATCCACCGGCCGCGATCCCCACCACCCTGCGATGGCGATGCCTCCTCGTTCGTCTCCACCACCAGATCTAGATTGAGCCTGGTTGATGGTGATGTTCCTGTCATCAAGGTTTTGCCCATTCTTAGGGTTTAAGTTTAGGTTTATTTTATTTTAGGGTTTAGGATTATTTTTTTAATTTATTTAGCTACCTTAGGTTTAGGTTTAGGGTTTGGGGTCTAGAGTTTAGGGTTTAAAGTTTAGGGTTTGGGTGTAAGGTTTAGGATTTAGGGTTTAGGGTTTTATGATTTATTTTTTTAGGGTTTAGGGTTTAGAGTTTAGGGCTTATGGTTTTTTAGGGATAAGGGTTTAGGATTTAGGGTTTATGGTACTTTATCAAATTAAGTGAATTGATATGTTTAGGTTTATTTAGTTTATTTTTTATTTATTTTAGTTAATTTATTTTCTATTTTTATTTAGGTTTATTTTTTATTTTTATTTAATTTAGTATATTTATTTTAGCTTTGCTTATTTTAGTTTAAGTTTTTAATTTTAGTTTATTTTTTAAGTTTAGGTTTAGGTTTAAGTTTATTTTTTAATTAGGTTTTATTTTTATTTTATTTTTAAGTTTAGGTTTTATTTTTTATTTTTAGGTTTAGGTTTTGGTTTGTATTTACTATTTTAGGTTTAGGTTTTAGGTTTTTATTATAGGGTTATTTTTAATTTTTATTTTATAGTTGAGGTTTAAGTTAATTTTTAGTTTATTTTATTTTATTTAATTTAGGTTTAGGTTTAGTTATAGTTTTTTTTTTAAGTTTAGGTTTAGGTTTTATTTATTTTAATTAAGGTTTAGGTTAATTTTATTTTGTTTATTTTATTTTTATTTTATGTTTAGGTTTGCCTTTTAGTTTAGGGTTTAGGTTTTATTTTTTATTTATTTTGGTTTATTTTTTAGGTTTAGGTTTTTATTTAATTTTTATTTTATTTTATTTTAAGTTTATTTTATTTTTATTTTCTGTTTAATTTTATTTTATTAAGGTTATTTATTCTTAGGTTTATTTTATTATTTAGTTTAGTTTAGGTTTTTATTTATTTTATTTTAGCTTATTTTCAATAGATTATTCTATTTTATTTTTAGGTTTAGGTTTTAGTATAATTTTTTATTTTAATTTATAATTTTTTAATATATTTTATTTTAGGTTTTATTTAGTTTAGGTTTAGGCTTTTAGGTTTTTACAGTTTAGGGTTTAGGGTTTAGGGTTTTATGGTTTAGGGTTTTTGGGTATAGGGGTTTAGGGTTTAGGGTTAGGGTTCAGGGATTAGTGTTTAGGGTTTAGTGTTTAGTGTTTAGGGCTTAGGCTTTTTAGGGTTTAGGGCTCAGGGTTTAGGGTTATTTTTAAAAAAAATTAAGTTAATCGGTAGGTTTAGATTTTTATTTTATTAATGATTTGGTTTTTTTATATATTTTATTTTTAGGTTTTATTTAGTTTAGGTTTAGGTTTTTTGGGTTTAGGGTTTAGGGTTTAGGGTTTAAGGTTTTAGGGTTTAGGGTTTTAGGGTTTATGGTTTAGGGTTAGCTTAGGGTTTAGGGTTTTTTCTAGAAAAAAAATTAAGTAAAATTGTAATTTTAGGTCTATTTAGCTTATTTTTTTATTTATTTTATTTTATATTTTCATTTAGGGTTTAGGGTTTAGGTTTTAGGGTTTAGGGTTTAGGATTTTAGGATTAGGGTTTAGGGTACAGGGTTTAGGGTTTAGGGTATTAGGATTTAGGGTTTAGGGTTGAGGGTTTAGGGTTTAGGGTTTAGGTTTTAGGTTTAGGTTTAGGTTTTAGTTTAGGGTTTAGGGTTTTGGTTTCTTCTTTAATAGGTAAAAAATTCAAATTCAACATTTCTTCTTGTCGATTTCATCAACCAAGTAACGCACCAAGTTTTCTAGGACACAAGCGTTGACATAGATAAAAAATGAGCACCCATAGGGCAAATCAAAAACCCTAGATAATTAGAACCATCTCTACTATAAAGACATAATTCCATAATTAGGTTTATATATTTTTTAATTTAGTTTAGGTTTTTATTTATTTTTTATTTTTTTTTTAGATTTAGGTTTAGGTTTAGGTTTTAGTTTATGTTTTTATTTTATTTTATTTTTTAGGGTTTTTCATTTATTTTATTTTTTGATTTTATTTAGTTTCTGTTTAAGTTTTTAGCTTTTTAGGGTTTAGGGTTGAGGATTTATGGTTTAGGGTTTAGGGTTTGTTTAGTGTTTAGGTTCGAGGGTTCGAGTTTAAGGTTTAGGGTTTAGGGTTTAGGGTTTAGGGTTCAGGATTGATGGTTTAGGGTTTAAGTTTTAGGGTTTGGGGCTTAGGGTATAGGGTTTGAGGGTTTTAGGTTTATGCTTTTGGGCTTTTAGGGTTTAGGGTTTAGGGTTTAGGTTTTAGGTTTTGAGTTTAGGTTTTTGTTAAGGATTAAGGGTTTTTGATTTTTTTAAATAGAGAAAAAAATTCAAATTTAACATTTCTTTTTTTTGAATTCATCAACTAAGTAATACACCAAGTTTTCTAACACACAAGTGGCGACATAGTTCAAAAATGAGCACGCATAGAGAAATAAAAAACTGTATATAACTAGAACCGTCTCTACTGTAAAGACACAGTTTCATAAGCAGTAGATCGGATCACCCGTTGTTAAGTTTCTCTAGTTCGCATCAGAACCACCCCGGCCTCTCGAGTGGCGGGATCCACCATGATATCCCCGATTTCTACCTGCACCACCACCACGGGTGTAACCTCCATCACTCTTCTCACCTCCATGACCACCACTGCTCCGACGACCACCTCCATATCCAGTAGCGCCTCCAGATCCCTCATCACCACTCCCATAACTATCGCGACCGCCTTCGCCTCAACTGCTAGATGTAGATTGAGGCTAGTTGATGGTGATGTTCCGTCCATCATAGTTCTGCCCATTCTTAGGGTTTAGGATTATTAGGTTTTAGGGTTTAGGTTTATTTTTTATTTTATTTAGTTACTTTAGGTTTAGGTTTAGGGTTTGGTGTTCTAGGTAAGGGTTTAGGGTTAAGGTTTACGGTATAGGGTTTAGGGTTTAGGGCTTAAAGTTTAGGGTTAGGGTTTAAGTTTAGGGTTTAGGATTTTTTAGGGTTGTAGGTTTAGGGTTTAGGGTTTAGGATTTAGGGTTTAAGGTTATATTTTTTTTTTAAATTAAGTAAACCAGTAGGTTTAGGTTAACCTAGTATAATTAGTTTATTATTTTATTTATTTTAGGTTACTTTGTTTTTTTTCTTTTTATTTATGTTTATATTTTATTTTTTTAAAATTAGTTTATTTATTTGAGGTTTAATTATTTTAGTTTATGTTTTTTATTTTAGTTTATTTTCTAGGTTTAGGTTTACATTTTGATTTATTTTTTAGTTAAGTTTTATTTTTTTTATTTTTTAGGTTTAAGTTTTAGGTTTATATTTTAGGTTTAATTTTTTAGTTTAGGTTTAGGTTTATTTTTAAGTTTATTTTATTTTATTTAGTTTAGATTTAGGTTTAGGTTTACTTTATTTTAGGTTTAGGTTTACGTTTTATTTAGTTTAGTTTATTTTAGTATAGGTTTAGGTTTATTTTGTTTTTTATTTTATTTTTATTTTAGATTTAGGTTTTTTTTAAGTTTGGGGTTTATGTTTTATTTTTTATTTAGTTTTAGGTTATATTTTTAGGTTTATTTTTTAAGTTTAGGTTTTAATTTAGTTTTTATTTTATTTTATTTTAGGTTTAAGGTTTAGTGTTTACGATTTAGTGTTTAGGATTTAGTGTTTAGGGTTTAGTGTTTAGGATTTAGTGTATAGGGTTTAGTGTTTATGGTTGAGGGTTTTTTTAAAAAATTAAATAACCAGTAGGTTTATGTTTATTTAGTTTATATTTTATTTTATTTAGGTTTATATTTTATTTTTATTTAGTTTAGTTTATTTATTTTATGTTTATTTATTTTAGTTTAGGTTTTTTATTTTAATTTAATTTTTAGGTTTAGGTTTATGTTTATTTTTTCATTAGTTTTATTTTTATTTTAATTTTTAGTTTTAAGTTTTATTTTTAATTTCTAAGATTTGGTTTAGGTTTAAAGTTATTATTTTAGTTTTTTTTAGGTTTTATTTTTTAGTTTAGGTTTAGGTTTATTTTTAGTTTGTTTTATTTTATTTAGTTTTAGGTTTAGGTTTAGTTTTTTTTTAGCTTCAGGTGTAGGTTTTGTTTATTTTAGTTTAGTTTATTTTAGTTTAGGCTTAGGTTAAGGTTTATTTTATTTTGTTAATTTTATTTTTATTTTAGGTAAAAGTTTTTTTAATTTAGGTTTTATTTTTTGGTTTATCTTTTAGGTTTAAGTTTTTATTTAGTTTTTATTTTATTTTATTTTTGGTATAGGGTTTAGGGTTTAGGATTTATTATTTAGGGTTTATGGTTTATGAATTAAGATTTTTTTAAAATTAAGTAAACTGATAGGTTTAGGTTTATTTAGTTTATTTTATACCCTTTTTTATGTTTATATTTTATTTTTATTTAGTTTAGTTTATTTATTTTAGTTTAGGTTTTTTATTTTAGTTTATTTTATGTTTATTTCTTAGTTTAGTTTTATTTTTATTTTATTTTTTTGTTTTAGGTTTTATGTTTTTATTTTAGGTTTATTTTCAGGATTTTTTTTCTAGTTTAGGTTTAGGTTCATTTTTAGATTATTTTATTTTATTTAGTGTAAGGTTTAGGTTTAGTTTATTTTAAGTTTAGGTGTAGGTTTTATTTATTTTAATTTAGTTTATTTTAGTTTAGGTTAAGGTTTATTTTATTTTCAATTTAGGTTTAGATTTTTTTTTAGTTTAGGGTTCAAGATTTATTTTTATTTATTTTTACGTTTATTATTTAGGTTATTATTCAATTCATAATTTATTTTATTTTAGGTTTATTTTATTTTAGGGTTTAAGGTTTAAGTTTTAGGGTTTAGAGTTTAGAGTTAGTTTAGTGTTTAGGGTTGTAGGTTTAGGGTTTATGGTTTATGGTTTAGGGTTTAGGGTATAAAGTTTTTTTTTTTTTAAAAAACTAAAGTAAACCAGTAGATTTAGGTTTATTTAGTTTATTTTTTATTTATTTTAGTTTATTTTATTTTATTTTTATTTAGGTTTACTTTTTATTTTTATTTAGTTTAGTTTATTTATTTTAGGTTTATTTATTTTCGTTTAAGTTTTTTTTATTTTTGTTTACTTTTAAGGTTTAGGTTTAGGTTTATGTTTATTTTCTAGTTTAGTTTAATTTTTATTTTATATTTTAGGTTTAGGTTTTATTTTTTATTTTTGGGTTTAGGGTTACATTTTTATTCTATTTTTTAAAGTTTAGATTATAGGTTTTTATTTTAGGTTTATTTTTAGGTTTTATTTTTTAGTTTAAGTATAGGTTTATTTTTAATTTACTTTCTTTTATTTAGTTTAGGGTTTAGGTTTAGTTTATTTTAGGTTTAGGTTTTACTTATTTTAGTTTATTTTATTTTAGTATATGCTTAGGTTTATTTTATTTTGTTTATTTTAGGTATAGGAATTTTTTTTACTTTTTTGTTTAAGTTTTTTTATTTATTAATTGGTTTTATTTTTAGGTTACTTTTTAAGTTTAGGTTTTTATTTAGTTTTTATTATTTTTTATTTTAAGTTTATTTTATTTTTCTATCACATTTAGGTTTTTTATCTTTAGGTTTATTTTATTTTTTAGTTTTATTTATGTTTTTATTTATTTTATTTTGGTTTAGTTTTTTATTTTTTTATTTTTAGGTCTAGGTTTAGGTTTATGTTTAGGTTTAAGTTTTAGCTTAGGTTTTTATTTTATTTTATTTTTTTGGTTTAGGATTAGGTTTATGTTTATTTTTTTGTTTAATTTTATTTTTATTTTTTTTAGGTTAAGGTTTTATTATTAATTTTTACGTTTAGGTTTAGGTTTGATTTATTTTTTTAGGTTTAGGTTTTAAGTTTATTTTTAAGTTTCTTTTTTAGTTTATGTTTAAGTTTATTTTATTTTATTTAGTTTAAGGTTTAGGTTTAGTTTATTTTAGCTTTATGTGTAGGTTTTGTTTATTTTAGTTTAGTTTATTTTAGTTTAGGTTTAGGTTTATTTTATTTTGCTTATCTTATTTTTATTTTTGGTTCAGGTTTTTTTTTAGTGTAGGGTTTATGTTTTAATTTTTATTTAATTTTAAGTTTAATTATTTGGTTTATTTTTTAGGGTTAAGTTTTTATTAAGTTTTATTTTATTTTATTTTTGGTTTTTGGTTTAGGGTTTAGGATTTAGTGTTTAAGGTTAAGGCTTTAAGATTTAAAATTTTTTAAAAAATTAAATAAATCAGTAGGTTTAGGTTTATTTGGTTTATTTAATTTATTTTATATTTTTATTTAAGTTTATATTTTATTTTTATTTAGTTTAGTTTATTTATTCTATGATTTTTTATTTTAGTTTAGGTTTATTATTTTAGTTTTATTTTAGGTTTAGGTTTAGGTCTATGTTTATTTTTTTTAGTTTTACGATTGATTTTTATTTTCTAGGGTTAGGTTGAGGTTTTTATTTTATTTTTTTATGTTTAGGTTTTAGGTTTTTATTTTAGGTTTATTTTTAGGTTTTTTTTTAAGTTGAGGTTTAGGTTAATTTTTAGTTTATTTTATTTTATTTAGTTTAAGGTTTAGGTTTAGTTTATTTTAGGTTTAGATGTAAGTTTTATTTATTTTAGTTTACTTTATTTTAGTTTAGGTTTAGGTTTATTTTATTTTCATTTTAAGTTTAGTTTTTTTTAGTTTGGGGTTTATTTTTATGTTTATTGTTTAAATTTTTATTTTTATTTATTTCATAATTTATTCTATTTTAGGTTTATTTTATTTTAGGGTTTATGGTTTAGGGTTAGGGTTTAGGGTTTAGGATTTAGGGTTTAGGGTTAGTTTAGAGTTTAGGGTTGTAGGTTTAGGGTTTACAGTTTGTTTTAGGGTTTAGGGTATTTTTTAAAAAAAATTAAGTAAACTGGTAGGTTTATGTTTATTTAGTTTATTTTTTACTTATTTTAGTTTATTTTAATATTATTTTTATTTAGGTTAATTTTTTAATTAGTTTGGTTTATTTATTTTAGGATTTTTTTTATTTTAGTTTTCATTTTTTATTTTACTTTACTTTTTAGGTTTAGGTTTAGGTTTAGGTTTATGCTTATTTTCTAATACAGTTTTATTTATTTTATTTTTTTATGTTTAGGTTTTATTTTTTATTTTTAAGTTTAGGTTTAGATTTTTATTTTATTTTAGCTTGAGGTGAAGGTTTTGTTTATTTTAGTTTAGGTTTAAGTTTATTTTATTTTGTTTATTTTATTTCTATTTTTAATTTAGGTTTTATTTTAGTTTAGAGTTTATGTTTTATTTTTTATTTACTTTTAGGCTCTATTTTTATGTTTATTTTTTGGGTTTAGGTTTTTATTTAGTTTTCATTTTATTTTAGTTTAGGGTTAAGGTTTAGAGTTTAGGGTTTATGGTTTAGGATTTAGTTTTTAGGGTTTAAGGTTTTTTTTTAATTAGGTAAATCGGTAGGTTTAGGTTTATTTAGTTTATTTTACATTTTTATTTAAGTTTATATTTTATTTTTTTTAGTTTTATTTATTTATTTTATGTTTATTTTTTTAGTTTAGGTTTTTATTTTAGTTTATTTTCAAGGCTTAGGTTTAGGTTTATGTTTATTTTTTAGTTTAGTTTTATTTTTATTTAACTTTTTAGGTTTAGGTTTTATTTCTAATTTATAAGTTTAGGTTTTATTTCTAATTTTTAGGTTTAGGTTTAGGTATTTATTTTATATTATTAGGTTTAGGTTTTAGGTTTTTATTTTAGGTTTATTTTTAAGTTTTATTTTTTAGTTTAGGTTTTGGTTTATTTTTAGTTTATTTTATTTTATTTATTTTAAGGTTTAGGTTTAGTTTATTTTAGGTTAAGGTGTAGGCTTTATTTATTTTAGTTTAGTTTATTTTGGTTTAGGTTTAGGTTTCTTTTATTTTCATTTTAGCTTTAGGTTTTTTTATTTGTTTTTAGGTTTCATTTTTAGGTTTATTGTTTAGGTTTAGTTTTTTAGTTAGTTTATAATTTATTTTATTTTAGGTTAATTTTATGTCAGGTTTATGGTTTAGGGTTTGGGTTTAAGGTTTAGGGTTTAGGGTTTAGGGTAGGTTTAGGGTTGTAGGTTTAGGGTTTAGGGTTCATGGCTTATTTTAGGGTTTATGGTTTAGGGGGTTTTTTTTTAAATTAAGTAAATCAGTAGGTTTAGGTTTATTTTGTTTATTTTTTTATTTTAGTTTACTTTACTTTATATTTTTATTTTAGTTTATTTTTTTATTTAGTTTAGTCTATTTATTTTAGGTTTGTTTATTTTAGTTTAGGTTTTTTATTTTAGTTTACTTTTTAGGTTTAGTTCTATGTTTATTTGTTAGTTTAGTTTTCTTTTTATTTTATTTTTTATGTTTAAGTTTTACTTTTTATTTGTAGGTTTAGGTTTAGATTTTTATTCTATTTTTTTATGTTTAGGTTTTGTGTTTTTATTTTAGGTTTTATTTTTTGGTCTAGGTATATGTTTATTTTTAGTTTCTTTAATTTTACTTATTTTAGGGTTTAGGTTCTCACTATTTTAGGTTTAGGTTTACATTTTATTTATTTTAGTTTAGTTTATTTTAGTATAGGCTTAGGTTTATTTTGTTTTGTTTATTTTAGGTTTAATTTTTTTTAATTTAAGGTTTAGGTTTTATTTTTTATTTATTTTTTGGTTTTACTTTTTGGTTTATTTTTTAGGTTTAGGTTTTATTTAGTATTTATTTTTTAATTTTAGGTTTATTTTATTTTTATTTTTGGTTTAGGTTTTACTTTGTGTAGGTTGTTTACTTTTAGGTTTATTTTATTTTTTAGTTTAATTTAGATTTTTATTTATTTTATTTTATTTTTAGGTTTAGGTTTAGGCTTAGGTTTATGTTTTAGTTTAGCTTTTTATTTTTATTCCATTTTATTTTATTTTATTTATGCTTAGGTTTATTTATTTATTTTGTATTTATGTTTTATTTAGCTTTGGTTTAGGTTTTTAGGTTTTTAGGGTTGGTTTAGGGTTTAGGGTTTGGGGTTTAAGGTTGTAGGTTGTAGGTTTTAGGGTTTTGGGTTTAGTGTTTAGAGTTTAAGGTTTAGGGTTTAGGGTTTTAGAGTTTAGGGTTTAGGCTTTAGGGTTTTACGATTTAGGGTTTAGGGTTAAGGGTTGTAGGTTTAGGGTTTAGTGTTAGTTTAAGGGTTTAGTGTTAGTTTTAGGGTTTAGGGTTTGTAGTTGTGGTCTTTTTTTATTTTATAAATTTTTTTATTTACGATTTATGGTTTAGGGTTTATGGTTTTTTAGGGTTTTGGGTTGTCGGTTTATGGTTTAAGGTTTACGTTTAGTTTTAGGGTTTAGGGTTTTCTTAAATTTAGAATTTTTTTAGTTTATTTTTTATTTATTTTATTTTTTTCTTCTTTATTTTTATTTAGGTTTATTTTTTATTTTTATTTAGTTTAGTTTATTTATTTTTGGTATATTTATTTTAGCTTAGGTTTTTTATTTTAGTTTATTTTTTTGGTGTAGGTTTAGGTTTAGGTTTATTTTTTAGTTTAGTTTTATTTTTGTTATATTTTTTAGGAATAAGTTTTATTTTTAATTTTTAGGTTAAGGTTTAGGTTTTTATTTTATTTTTTTAGATTTAGGTTTTAGGTTTTTATTTTAGGTTTTATTTTTAATTTAGGTTTAGGTTCATTTTATTTCAATTTTTGCTTTAGGTCTATTTTTTCGTTTAGGGTTTCAGTTTTGTTTTTTCTTTATTTTTAGGTTTATTATTTAGGTTTAGGTTTTCATTTAGTTTTTAGTTTTTTATTTTAGGTTTATTTTATTTTTATTTTACATGTAGGTTTTTTTATTTTTAGGTTAATTTAAATTTTTATTTATTATATTTTTGTTTAGTTTTTATTTTTTTTAAAAATTTTATTATTAGTTTTAAGTTTAGGTTTACATTTAGGTTTTATTTTTGGTTTTATTTTATTTTATTTTATTTATGTTTAGATTTATTTATTTATTTTACTTTTAGGTTTTATTTAATTTAGTTTTAGGTTTTTTGATTTTTAGGGTTTAAGATTTAGGGGTTAGGGTTTAGGGTTTAGGTTTTATTTATTTCAGGTTAGTTTTTTTTAGTTTAGGTTTATGTTTATTTAATTTTGTTTATTTTAGGTTTATATTTTTTTTTTGGTTTAGTGTTTAGGTTTTTTTTTTAATTTTTGGTTTTATTTTTAGGTTTATTTTTTAGGTTTAGGATTTTATTTAGTTTTTATTTTAGTTTGTTTTAGGTTTACTTTATTTTTGTTTTACCTTTAATTTTTATTTTATTTAGGTTTTTAATTTTTAGGTTTATTTTATTTTTTAGTTTAGTTTAGGTTTTTATTTATTTTATTCAGTTTAGTTCTTATTTTTATTTTATTTAATTTTTAGGTTTAGGTTTAGGTTTAGGTTTTGGTTTTAGTTTAGTTTTTTATTTTATTTTATTTATTTATTTTTTTTAGGTTTATGTTTTTTTATTTATTTTATTTTTAGGTTTTATTTAGTTTAGGTTTTGGTTTTTAGGTATTTTATTTATTTTAGTCTAGTTTATTTTAGTTTAGGTTTATGTTTATTTTATTTTCTTTATTTTAGGTTTAGGTATTTTTCTATTTTTGGGGTTTAGGTTTTATTTTTTATTTAATTTTAGGTTCTAGCTTTAAGTTTAGTATTTAGGTTTAGGTTTGTTTAGGGTTGTAGGTTTAGGGTTTTGGGTTTCTTTTTATTTTTTATTTTTATTTAAATTAAGTGAACTATTAAGCTTAAGTTTATTTATTTTATTTTTTATTTATTTTAGTTTATTTTATTTTTTATTTTTATTTAAATTTAGTTATTTATTTTATTTAATTAAGTTTATTTATTTTTGATTTATTTATTTTAGTTTATTAATTAGGTTTAGGTTGAGGTTTTGGTTTAGGTTTATCTTTTAGCTTAGTTTCATTTTTATTTTATTTTTTAGGTTTTAGTATTATTTTTTATTTTTAGGCTTAGGTTTATGTTTTTATTTAATTTTTTTAGTTTGAGGTTTTAGATTTTAATTTTAGATTTATTATTAAGTTTTATGTTTTAGTTTAGGTTTAGGCTTAGGTTTTATTTATTTTAGTTTATTTTATTTTAATTTTATTTTAGGTTTAGGTTGTCAATTTTTTTTAGTTTATGGTTTAGGTTTTACTTTTTATTTATTTTTAGGTTTATATTTTAGGTTTAAGTTTTTATTTATTTTTTATTTTATTTTATTTTAGGATCATTCTATTTTTGTTTCAGGTTTAGTTTTTATTATATTTAAGTTTTTTATTTTTTTAGACTAGTTTAGGTTTTTAATTTTTTTATTTTAGTTTAGTTTTTATTTTCTTTTTAGGTTTTGGTTTTAGTTTTATTTAAATTTTGTTTAGGTTTGTTTTTATTTTATTTTTATGTTTTATTTAATTTAGGTTTAGGCTTTTAGCTTTTCACCATTTAGGGTTTAGGGTTTAAGGTTTAGGGTTTAGGGTTTAGGGTTTAGGGTTTAGGATTTAGGGTTTAGGGTTTAGGATTTAGGGTTTAGGGTTTAGGATTTAGGTTTTAAGTTTTAGGATTTAGGGTTTAGGGTTTAGGGTTTTAGGGTTTAGGGTTTAGGGTTTAGGGTTTTTAGGGTTTAGGGTTTAGGGTTTAGTTTTTAGGTTTAGGGTTCAGGTTTTAGTTTAAGGTTTAGAGTTTTTAGTTTTTTTTTTAATAGAGAACAAATTCAGATTCAACACTTCTTCTTTTTGATTTCATCAACCAAGTAACACACCAAATTTTCTAAGACACAAGTGACAACATAGATACAAAATGAGCATGCATAGAGCAATTCAAAAACCCTCGATAACTAGAATCATCTTTAGTGTAGAGACAAAGTTCCATAAGAAGAAAATAAGATCGGCCGTGGTTCACTTTCGCCAGTTCCCATTAGAACCACCCCGACCTCTTGAGTAGTGGGATCCACCATCATATCCTTGATCTTTCCCTCCGCCACCACCTTGGCTATAACCTCCGTCACTCCTCCCGCTTCCATAAGCACCACTGCTCCGACCACCGCCTCCATATCCACTAACACCTCCGGATCCCCACCATTTGCGATAAAGCCTCTTCCCTACACCACCGGATCAAGACTGGTTGATGTTTTGCGTCAAGGTTCCGCCCATTCTTAGGGTTTAGGTATAGGTTTATTAAGTTTTAGAGTTTAGGTTTTATTTTTTATATATTTTTAGGTTTATTATTTAGGCTTAGTTTTTTATTTAGTTTTTATTTTATTTTATTTTAGGTTTATTTTATTTTTATTTTACATTTAGTTTTATTTTATTTAGGTTTTTTATTCTTAGGTTTATTTTATTTTTTTAATTTAGTTTAATTTTTTATTTATTTTATTTTGTTTTGTTTCTATTAGTTTATCTTATTTTATTTTTAGGTTTAGGTTTAGGTTTTAGTTTAGGTTTTTATTTTATTTTATTATTTTATTTAGGTTTAGGTTTTTTATTTATTTTATTTTTTGGTTTATTTAGTTTAGGTTTAGGTTTCTAGGTTTTTAGGGTTTAGGGTTTAGGGTTTAGAGTTTATGGTTTAGGGCTTTAGGGTTTAGGTTTTTACCATTTAGTGTTTAGGGTTTAGGGTTTAGGGTTTAGTGTTTAGTGTTTATGCTTTAGGGTTTAGGATTTTTAGAATTTAGGGTTTTTAGGGTTTAGGGTTTAGGGTTAGCTTAGGGTGTAGGGTTAGGTGAGGGTTTATTGTTTAAGGTTTAAGGTTTATGGTTTTTAGGGTTTAGGGTTTAGGGTTTAGGGTTAGTTTAGGGTTTTAGGTTTTAGGGTTTAGGGTTTAGGGTTAGGGTTAGGGTTTAGTGTTTAGGGTATAGGGTTTAGGGTTAGTTTAGGGTTTGGGGTTTAGAGTTTAGTGTTTAGGCTTTAGGGTTTAGGGTTTAGGTTTAAGTTTAGCAGTGTAGGTTAGTTTAGGGTTTTTTTGGAAAAAATTTAGAATTTTATTACCATAAAAGGAAAATATATAATGTCCTTAAAAGGGGAAAAGCTCAGAATTCTACCTCTCATAGAGCTACAAGAAACCTAAAGAGCTAAATCCCCATCTAAGTACATTAGAAGAGGAAAAGAAAATAAAAGAGGAAAAACAACATCTAAAAAGCATGAGAACAAAATGGCACAAAGTAAAACAAAACAAAGCATGAAAACAAAAAAAGGTTGAGTCAGCAGTAGTTTACGATTTTTTTGAGAAAGCAAGATAAGCAAGCTCCATAGCAACAACAATAGGGATGACTGAAAATTGACCAGGCCTATGGCAAAAGTTCCAACCTATGAAAGAATTCTACAAAAAACACTACCATGGCAAAAGTCATAGCTAAAAATATAAGGAAAAACACAGTGAAAGGAGAGAGCTGAGAAAGAAAAGGCTCAAGCTCAGTTAAGATCATCTCAATGGGCTACAATACATATGAGCATCCAAACTTCGTAAGAAGGGTTACAGTCATACGTAAAGCTACCAACCAAAGAGGGGAGGTGAGTAACTTCAAAGCCATCTAAGACATACTTGATACAGCCATCCAAGGCAAGCAATCCATAGTGATTAAGTCCTGCACCAAACAAATAGAGAAAACAACTAGCCAGTAGCCATTCAGTAGCCAGCCCACCAACTAAAACACACAATAGGGCAATCACATAATGCCAACAACCCAAAAGTTACGACAAGATCATTGGCTAAGCTAGTAGACCAAGCATTAACACCACCAAAACCACCACCAACATACCTGAACAAGGTAACAACCAAGACCAACACGCACAAAAGGAAGCCAAAGGCAGCCACCAACTACTAGAAACCAAAAATCAAAACTTCATAAGAAGGGTTACAGTCATATGTAAAGCTACTAACCAAAGAGGGGAGGTGAGTAACATCAAAGCCATCATAGCCAGCATATTTGAAACCTGTAGCCATCCAAGGCAAGCAATCCATAGTGATTCAATCCTGCACTAAACAAATAGAGAAAACAACTAACCAGTAGCCATTCAGTAGCCAGCCCACCAACTAAAACACACAATAGGCCAATCACATAAAGCCAACAACCCAAAAGTTACGGTAGGATCATTGGCCAAGCTAATGGAACAAAGCAATAACTCCACCAAAACCACCACCAACATACCTGAACAAGGCAACAATAAGACCACACACAAAAGGAAGCCAAAGCGACCCAACCACGAAACCAAAATCCCAATTTAGAGGATCGACAAGGTTTGGAGACAAAAGTCAGAAATTAGCTAAGAAGAAGAAGAAAAACCAACAAAGAGAAAGGCAGCCAACCAAGATTCCAAGGATAAGTAAAAGTCCTCCCACCAAAGTAGCTAAGTAAAACATCCATAAGGTGGCCACCAAAGAATAGCCCATCATTAGTAACCAACAAAGGAACAATCTCCATCACCGAGGGAAAAGTAGAAAACATAGCAAAACACCACATAATAGAGAAACAACCAACCAATCCAACCAGCCAACATAGCCTCCTAACCAACCACCACAACAGCAAGAAACCCAAGTCAATGTAAAGACCAACAACAACCATCAAGCCAAAATCACCCAAGATAACCAGGAAAATAACAGCCACCAAAAAGCCCACAACTAGCCATCCCAAAATAATAACCAAACCCAAAGTCACTGTAGCCAAGAGAGGAAGGATAAAATAAGAGGAGGACAAAACCAAAACTAAAAGAAACAAAACAAAATCAGCAAAACTGACCACCAAGCCCCAGTCAATAAGATAGAGAATGTAATAGCCAAACAAAAACCCCAATAATTCTAAAATGAAGCCAAAGATAAATGAGCAATAGTCTGCTAAATATGTCACCAACAGAAAAGGAAAAAATAGTCAAAATAACCAACTAGCTAGCCAACCTAACCAGCCAATACTGTCAGTCAACCCATCTAGCCAATAAAACCACCCATTCAACCACCATAGCAGTAGATCCAAAATAGGTAAGTGAGCAACAAGCCTCAAAATGAGGTAAAAGGTTACAAGAGGAAAAACCAACTGTAGAAAAAGCCACAACCCAATAAGAGGTTATCAAAAATAGCTTAAAAAATGTGGTAAAAATCTAGCCATGCAGACAACAGCCACTAGGCCAAAAATACCACATTAACCCAGACTACAATGATAGTAACCACCAGGGAGTAAACACCAGGCCAACCTAAAAGTAAAAGGTCAAAAGTAACAACCAGCTTCGGCCAAAGAGTCAAAATAGGCAAATAACCACAACAAAAAGAGGGTTTAACAAAGGGAATACAAAAGAAAAGGCTTATCAAAAACCAACACAAAAGAAAGAAAGCCAAGAAATTATAATCTGAGATAAGGCAATCTAGTATTATCTAGATTAACCAAGCCTCTTAATAGTTTAGGCAACGTTTGGTTGTCAAATAAAGTGAACTCAGTTAAGTTGGCACCTAAATTAGCTAAGAAATCAGAACAAACATTACCTTCACGAAGGATGTGGGAAATTTTAAAATAAACTTGAGAAAGAAGATTTTTTGTATGATTAAGGAGATAAAATAATTCATCATTCTCATTTCTATTGGAATTAAGCATGTCAAGAAGCAAGATATCATCAACTTTAATCCATATGTTGAGAAAACCTTTATTCAAACAAGTTTCATTAGCTTTATTAATAGCCATAAGCTTAGAAAAAATAACAGAACAAGCTTTGGGATGATAGGAAAAAGCACAAATGACAGTACCTTTAGAATCCATAAGGTTACCACCATAGCCATATCTTTAGGTTAGATCCAATGGACAATCCTAGGACATTTATAAAGGTCGAAGTCATCCATAATGATACCCAATTTTTTTAGCCACAAATTTATAGCCTCTAAAATGAATGTTACTAATAAGATTGGCATTAAATAGAGCATGAATTTTTTTTTAGTTCTAGCTAAGATCCTTTTATGGTTCGTAAGAGTGCCATAATATTTAGCATCATTTTTATCCATCCAGATGAACCAGAGAAGGGTAATAGCAATTAAAACTTTGATATGACCTTTCACAGTTATTTTGAAACCAACTTCAAGAAGTTGATATAAAGAAAGAAAACCATGAAAATAGTTAGTATTAAATAAATCCTCGTACCAAAGCCATAAATTAAAAGCAATAGCACCATTGATGAAAACATGATTTACATTTTCAATATGAAAGCAAAAATAACATTTTGATGGTAAACAAAACCCTTTAGTCCAAAGCAAAGTGTTCATATGAATAATGTTATTCAAAATCCTCCAAGCTAAAAATGAATAGGAAATGGGATGATATTGTTCCAAAGTTTAATAAATACATTGGAGGGGTTATGCTTAATTCTAATAAAATTCCAAACCTATTTAAGAACAAAATCACCATTATAAGAAAGCTTAAAAAGAAGTTGATCAAGTTTGTTAGAAGAAATGGGGATATTTCTAAAATTGTTAAAAAGAGAAATAAGGATATAATTCTCAAGTTTAATTTCATTCCACTTGTTATTAAGGCAAAAAGAGTTAACTTTGATAGCAACAGTAGAGTGGGTAGATAAAAGGGTGTCAATGGAGCCATTGCCAGTCCAGTTGTCTTGCCAAAAGAAAGAAGTACCCGAATGAATACCCCAAGATATTAAAGATTTAGCAACCAATTTAATGGAGCAAAGCCTTTTCCAAACTGAAGAGTCACCAACTTTATAAGCACAGATAAGAGGGTGTTTACTTTGGCAATATTTTTCCATCATAAAATTAGCCAAAAAGCATTAATTCTTTCTAAAATTCCACCAGAGCTTATGAGAGAAAGCGGTGATAGCTTCATGAATAGGTTCACAACCTAGAGCACCTTCACCCAAAGGACCACAACATTTATGCCAAGATGTCCAATGCATTCTTTGGGTAGAGTTATTGGAGCCCCCAAAAAGCTTTATTAAGCAAGCGATCAATTCTAATGGAGTAACATTAGTGGGGATAATAGTTTGAATTAAATAAAGTGTCATTGAATTGAGAGTGCTTTTAAGAATAGTGAGCTTTCCACAAAAGGAAAGTAATTGGAATTCCCAAATGGAAATTCAATTTAAAATTCTTTGAATTAACTCATCAAAGAGATGGGATCATTTCAGGCCTTTAAAGAGAGGAACACCCAAGTACTTTAGAGCTAAGTGTTGATGCTTAAAATGAGTGATATGTAGGATTTGATTGATTTTATTATTAGAGATACGAGAGGAAGTGATAAAACAACTATTGTTATCATTGATAGAAAAGCCACTTTCTCCACCAAATCTTTTTAGAAAATACTTGAGATGATTTATATGATGAATAGAAGCATTGCAAAAAATAATGAAATCATCTACATAGCTTAAATGGGAAATAGGAAGACCACCAAGTGTTCTGTAGTACATACTAGGATTATTAAATAATAAAGCATTGATCCTCCTAGATAAGTACTCAACAGTAATAATAAATAAATAAAGAGATAAAGGATCCCCTTGTCTTAAGCCATGGGAAGAGGGAAAGAAGCCCAAGGCTTCTCCATTAAGTATTATCGAAAACTATGCATTATTAATACAATTTTTAATAGAAAAATAAATTTATTAGAAAACCAAAATAAATTCATATTATGGAAAAGAAAGACCCAAGAAATGATATCAAAGGCTTTGGTAATATCTAATTTGAAAAGAATGTTGCCACCTCTAGTCTTGGCATCAAGATCTTTAATTAATTCTTGGGCCAGTAAAATATTATTAGAAATAGATCTACCTCCAATAAAACCAATTTGGTTGAGAGAGATAATTTTATTAAGTAAAGGACTAAGCTTGTTGGTTAGAATTTTGGAAATCAACTTATTGAAGAAGTGCAAAGATGAATAGATCTAAAATCACTCCAATAATCTTGATTATCTTTCTTAGGTATGAGAATGATAGAAGTACTAGAAAAATATCTAGGAAAAGGATTACCATTAAAAAAATCAACCACAGCCTCAATCAAATCATTTTTAATTATAAACCAACATTTTTGAAAAAATTGAGTAGTGAAACCCTCTAGACCAGCAATAAAATCTATATTCATTGACTTACAACATTTTCATCTTCATTAGGCACGATGGTAGACAAATCATTATCATCATTAGTAATAATAGAAGGAATCAAATGTGATTTAGAAAATGCTTCAGAAGAGAAACTCTTATTAAGAATATTTCTAAAGTAATTAATAACTGATTCCTTAATATCATTATTCTTCATAATCCAAACACCTTTATCAACTTTAATTTTTAGAATATTATTTAAAAGCTCTCTTTTTTAAAAGCATGGTAATATCTCGTATTCTTATCACCATCCTCAATATGCTTACAAGTAGAATTTTAGCACAAGTAAGTCTCTTCCATATTTTTGAAGTTAACAAGTTTGTCTTTCACCTCAGTCAAGTCCTTAATCTTAGAAGGATCGAACATAACAGAGACTTCAAGCTCACAAACCAAATTTTCCATATCTTTAATATTAGCAAAAAGGTTTTTAGAATAATGCATATTCCACCAACCCAAATTTTGTTTAAGTCTTTTAAGTTTAAACCAAAGTTATCCATCCCCATAATCGAATTATGAGGATGTAAAAGGGCTTTCCAATTATTAGCCACAACATCAAAAAAATCAATATGCTGAATGCACATGTTCTGAAATCTAAAAGGAGAGGATTTATATAATCTATTAGAATTATCTTTAATAGAAACTAGAAGAGGAGCATGATTAGAAAAAGTTATGCTTAAATGATCAATAGAAGTAATAGGCCATTGAGTAATCCAATTAGTATTAAAAAGAATCTGGTCCAACCTTTGCCAAAGTTTAGAGTTTTGCCAAGTGTAATTAGAACCCTTAATATCAATCAAATTAAAATCAAGGATCATATTGGAAGAATGTTTCATGGAATGAATATTGGGAGAGCAGCCACCACTTCATTCAAAAGAGAATAAAATTGTGTTGAAATCACCACCCATAAACCAAGGTTTGTTGACTGATGTTGCAAAATTCCTAAAATTATCCCAAAGAAGATTTTTACCAGATCTATAATACGATGCATAAACAAAAGATCCCAAAACACAATAGTCACCATAAGAGATTTGAGCATTGACAACTTGTTGAAAATCATCAATAATAGAAACCTCAATGAAATTATTCCAAAAATGTGAAATCTTATTACTAACATTAGAGAAAAATTTATTGAAGCCAGTCATTCTAGCAACATGGTTAATTTTATTAGCATGGATAAGAGGCTCCAAAAAAATAAGTAATTAAAATATTATGAATGCAACAAAGATTTCTAATACGATTATGAATAAAGAGGGTTCTGATCCCTCTAACATTCCAAACAAGAAAATTTAACAGAATTAAAATAAAATGGGGTTAAGCAAAGGTTAATTAAGAGAAGAGTGAGAGGCCATGGCAGATCTAGTGTTTTTGAACAATTTGGGAGAGTAATTTTTAACTCTTTTTTTTTCTTTTTAGCATGATAAGTTTGAAAACAATTTTCTTTTCTCCTAGAGTTGTCATCCGAGTAAGATTTAGTAACATTGGTCACAAATTTAGGAGAATTCTCAAAGTGTTTGGATGGAAGTTCACCCTCTTCCAAATCCATATTAAGTTGACAAGTAGGATTAACATGAATATCAAGATTAGAGATGAGAGATGGTGATGATTTAGAACCATTTAAAGCACAAGCAGTGAAATTCAGATTAAAAATGTTTTTAGCATGCTCGACATCATTTAAATCTTCATTAAAAGCTTCATTTTCAGTGATCAAAGCTGACATATATGCAGGAATAGAATAAGAGGAAATAACATCATCTTCCAATAACTTTGAAAATTTACTATTCTATGCATTAGAAATATTAAAATCAAAGAAGGAAAAAGAGGTAAATCATCCTTCCTATTTTGAAAATATGTCAAATCTATATCAATAGTGGAGTCCAAACTTGATCAACAGGATTAACCCCGATATCCAAGAAATCAACCTCAATAATAGCCTTCATACCATTCTTTGGATCTAAGGTTGATTTCTGAACATAAGTAGGGATCGGCTTATGGTTAGGAACAACATTCTCTTTAGGAGGATTTTATTTTTTTAAGTGGGGATGGAGAATAAAACATTCCAAATTGTAATGACCATGAATTTTACAGTGGGAACAAAAAACTAGAAGGTTCTCTAATTCAACCTTTTGCGAATACCCATATTATTCAGAGCCATTCCAAACTTCCTTAGGGTATTTTTTTAGTTATGTCTAATTACATGAGGATCTGAGCCATTAAAGGGCGAGATTGCTCAGCAGTTGCTTGGTCGAGTTGCAAAGGCCAACAAAATAAAGCCCCAATAGCAAAAAGCACATGATGGGTACCAAAATGAATGCACATATTAGGAAGAGATAACCACACAAGGATAATAGGAGATTCTTCCTTAATGTAAAAAAGGGGTGACCACTTCAACAAATGCATTTGATAATTAAAGATGAAGTAAGAACAATGCAAAAAAACACATGAATAATCCTGATCATTAGAAAGTTGAATCAAGATATGGCAAGGGTTAATAAGACCAATCAAGAAAGCACCCGTAAGCTTGAGATTATTGAAAAAAGAGCGAATCTTATCCAAATTTGGATGACATGAAGAGAATTTATCAACAAGAAAAAATTCAAAGGGTTTTCCCAACTTTTCAACATCCACATCAAAGCAAATTATGACCGGAATACCTCTAAAAGACTTTGAAATGAGATTAACCGAATCAAAAGAGGGAGAAATCTTACAAGAGAGCGCTTCCTTAAAAGATTTAGTACAAGAAGCAGCATTTGGTCCACCAAGCCCCAAAGTGTCCGATGCCCTAGCCGAAGCATCCATAATTTGAGGTGGAGCCCAAGGAGTAGAACTCACTACAACCATGATCAATGATGAAGCAACATGCAAACATCCAGATGTCGTTCAAGCCTTTGAATTTAGTTGAAACCAAGGCCTAAGTCATAGAAATCCGTAGTCGGGGACGCGCAACAAAGAGGGATTCAAAAACTGAGAATGAGAGAGTGCTCGGGAAGGGATAGAGGTTTAGGTTTAGGATTTAGGAGTAGTTTATGGTTTAGGGTTTAGGGTTTAGGGTTTAAGGTTTAGGGTTTGTCAAGATTTAGGATTTAGGGTTTATGGTTTAGGTTTTAGGGTTTTGGTTTAGGGTTTAGGGTTTAGGGTTTAGGGTTCTAGGATTTAGGGTTTAGGGTTAAGGGTTTAGGGTTTAGGGTTATCGATTTAGGGTTTAGAGTTTTGATTTTAGGGTTTAGTGTTAGGATTTTATTTATTTATTATTAAATTAAGTAAACTCGTAGATTTAGGTTTATATAATTTATTTTTTATTTATTTTAGTTTCTTTTAATTTTTATTTAGAATTAGGTTTATTTTTATTTTTATCTACATTAGCTTATTTATTTTAGGTATATTTATTTTAGTTTAGGTTTTTTATTTTAGTTTATTTTTTAGGTTTAGGTTTATGTTTAGGTTTATTTTTTAGTTTAGTTTTATTTTTATTTAATTTTTTAGGTTTAGGTTTTATTTTTTATTTTTAGGTGTAGGTATAGGTTTTTATTTTATTTTCCTAGGTTTAGGTTTTATGTTTTTATTTTAGGTTTATTTTTACATTTTATTTTTTAGTTTAGGTTTAGGTTTATTTTTAGTTTATTTTATTTTATTTAGTTTAGGTTTAGGTTTAGGATTAGTTTATTTTAGGTTTAGGTTTAGGCATTATTTACCTTTGTGTAGGTTTAGGTTTATTCTATTTTTATTTTAGGTTTAGTTTTTTCATTTTAGTTTAAGGTTTAGATTTTATTTTCATTTATTTTTAGGTTTTATTTTTAGATTTATTATTTAGGTTTAGGTTTTTATTTAGTTTTTATTTTATTATATTTTAGTTTTATATTATTTTTATTATAGGTTTAGTTTTAATTTTATTTAAGTTTTTATTTATTTTAATTTAGTTTTGTTTTTATTTTTTATTTTAGTTTCTTTTTAGGTTTAGGTTTAGGTTTAGGTTTTAGTTTATGGTTTTATTTTATTTTATTTTTTATTTCTATTTTTGGTTTAGTTTTTATTTATTTATTTTAGTTTTAGGTTTTAATTAGTTTAGGTTTAGGTTTAGCTTTTTAGGGTTTTGGGTTTTTGTTGGCTTTAGGGTTTAGGGTTTAGAGTTTAGGGTTTAGGCCTTAGGGTTTAGGGTTTAGGGTTTATGGTTTAGGGTTTAGGATTTTAGGGTTTATAGTTTAGGATTTAGGGTTTAGGGTTTTTACGGTTTAGGGTTTACGGTTTAGAGTTTAGGATTTAGTTTAGGGTTTTTTGTTTTTTTTTTATCGATAGAGAACAAATTCAGATTCAACATTTCTTCTTTTCAATTTTATTAAAAGTAACACACCAAGTTTTTTAAGACACAAGCAACGACAAAGATATAAAATGAGCACACATAGAGTAAATAAAAAACCCTGGATAACTAAAACCGTCTCTACTGGAAAGACATAATTCCATAAGTAGTAGATTGGATCAATCGGTCTTCACTTTCTCGAGTTCCCATCAAAACTACCCTGGACTTTAGAGTAGTTGTATCCAACATCGTATTCCTAATCTCTCCCTCTGCCACCACCTCGGTTGTAATCTCCATCACTCTTCCCTCCTCCATAACTGCCACTGCTCCAACCACCACCACCATACCCACCAGCACCTCTAGGTCCCCCACCACCACTGCTATAACTGCCACCTCCGCCTTCGCATTCACCACTAATGAGCCTAGTTGACAATGATGTTTCTATCGTGAAGGTTCTGCACATTTTTAGTGTTTAGGTTTAGGTTTAGGTTTATTAGGTTTTAGGGTTTAGGTTTATCTTTTTAAATTTATTTAGTTTCTTTTGGTTTAGGTTTAGGGTTTAGGGTTTTAGGTTTTATGATTTTAGTGTTTAGGGTTAAGTTTTAGGGTTTAGGGTTTAGGGTTTAAGGTTTAGTATTTAGAATTTAGGGTTTAGGGTTTAGGATTTAGGGTTTATAATTTAAAAAAAATTAAGTAAATCAGTAGGTTTAAGTTTATTTAGTTTATTTTTGATTTATTTTAGTTTATTTTATTTTTATTTTTATTTAGGTTTATTTTTTATTTTTATTTAGTTTAGTTTATTTATTTTAGTTTAGGTTTTTTATTTTATTTTATTTTTTACGTTTATGTTTAGGTTTAGGTTTATTTTTTACTTGAGTTTTATTTTAATTTTATTTTTTTAGGTTAAGGTTTTATTTTTTTTTAGGTTCAGGTTTAGGTTTTTATTTTATTTTTTTATGTTTTGGTTTTAGGTTTTATTTTAGGTTTACTTTTAGGTTTTATTTTTTAGTTTAGGTTCAGGATCATTTTTAGTTTATTTTATTATATTTAGTTTAGGTTTAGGTTTAGGTTTAGTTTAGGATAAGGTTTAGGTTTTATTTATTTTAGTATAGGATTAGGTTTATTTTATTTTATTTATATTATTTTTATTTTTGGTTTTGGTCTTCTTATTAGCTTAGGGTTTAGGTTTTATTTTAGGGTTTAGGTTTTTATTTTAAGAGATACCAACATAGATTGGAGATATTCTACCATCAACTACTTGAGGGAAAATGACTTAGAAAAAGACTTCAACAAAACTCTCATCCAAATACTAAAAAAGACACTCGACAATAATAAGTGACAGTGGCATGAGCAATTAGTTGAGGCCTTGTGGGCTTACCACACCACATATAAAATTCCAACTTAGTCTCCTCCTTTCTCCTTAGTGTATGGGTCTAAAGTCATTCTACCATTAGAAGTATAACTCCCATCACTAAGGATAGCTGTGGGTAGTAAGATCACAATAGAGCATAACATCAAATTGCGATTAGAAGAGCTTGAAGTCTTGGAGGAGAGACGGCTGCATGAATGCTAAAAGCTCGAGTTATACAAAGCTAAAATGATTTAAGCTCACAACAAGTTAGCCTTTCTGAGAGCTTTTCAAGAAGGAGAGCTTATTTTAGTTCTAAGGAGGCTGATTGTTTCCCATCGTAAGTGGGTGGTAAGTTTGAACCCACTTGGGAAGGCCCTTCTGCCATAGCGAAGGCCTACCAAGGAGGATCTTAGTAGCTTATCAGTCATAAGAGAGAGGACCCAATGCTTTCAATCAATGGGCTCTACTTAAAGAACTATTATAAATCTTGTTTGAAAATAACTATCATCAATGAAAATTCCATTTTGAATTCAATCTCTTCCATGTTGAAAGTATTCTTATTTATGAATCCGCCAGGATGTGTTTATGGTAGTTGTAAAGATCCCGAGTGACATCCTATCCTTCATCGACAAAATAGAAACATAAACTACACACAAACATATAAAATAAACACATATCTTTTGTCTCGGGCAACTCTGAGTTGAGATAACGCCCCCAGCGGCACTCACTCAGTAGCTGCTCTAGATCAGGTTGACATGCTACCCTGCTAGCGTATCACCCTAGTGGTCTTCTTGCTTTGGAGAATGTATGTCTGCTACACTTTCCTTCCTTACTTGGCCACTATACACCAACGAGCACTTGTTAGTTTGGTAGGCCTTACTGCATGGCCAATAAGCTACCTCATGTTAGCTTCATTTAAGGGGATGTGAGTCTACTAATTTTTTTCTTATATTAGCCTTCGTACAGTGACTGGGTTGATGACAGACTATCCTGATGATCAATTCCACTTGGAAAGTTGTAAGCCTGAATGCTTTCTTTCCAGATTGATCATTGTACATTGACGGAAACCTTAGGTTGGTTGGTTCTCACAATGCTGACAGATACACATTAGGTTGGTTGGTTCTCGCAGGATACACCACTCATGATAGATGTAAGTCTGCTATGCTTTCTCCTTGAGTTAACCATCATACACCTATAGCCTTAGTTTTCCAAGGCTCAAGATAATGCCCCTAGCAGCACCTCCCCTGTGGGCACTATATTTGGCTCACGTTCTTTGCAACCCCATTTAGACACTACCCGGGTTACTATCGAATTGGACAGTTCCTCTTTCCTAGTAACCATCCTTGTGGTTGGTGAATTCATACTGTGGATGAGCATATTCTCTCTAGGTCCAGTAAATTTGAGATCGGTCAAGGTCGACATAGTCCCTTCTCATTGCAGTCCATGTAAACATATAAATAAAATATATATTTACTTATGGATTAGGAGGACACCTCTAGTGGAACATTTTTACAAGTAAGTATCCTATCTTTAGGGAAGTGTTAGCAAAATGCCTTATAAGAGTTGCCTACTCTTTAGTTGATATAAGACCCTAGCAGCATTCACTTAGTAGTCACCCCTAAGTCAGGTTCAATTTATTGTGCTACCAATAGGTCACCCCAGCGATTGTTCCCTGCTTTAGAAGATGTAGGACTGTTATGCCTTCTTCCTAGCATAGGAATTGTACATCAAAAAGAAACCCCTTAGGTTGGCTAGCTCTATCCTAGGGCCAATAGACTATCCTTTTGGATTTGTAAATCTAAGATAGGACAAGTTTGATATATCCCCTTCTTAGTGGGTCCATCACACACCGAGTTCATCCATAAATTAAATCTATAAAATTTGATCGAGCTCATATCCCCAAGGGATATGCCCTCAATTCAAAATCAAACTAAACCAAACAAACCATATCATATCACATGAAATTAAGATAAAATTAATCATGACTATTTTTTAGTTAATATAAGTCCATAGTGGTTTTCACTCAGTAGTTTCCCTAGGTCAGGTTTGATTTATTGTGCATCCAACAGGCCACCCCTACCAAACTCTTATGCCCACCAGATACATCCCCAAACAAATCTATGAAATCAAAATCAAATACCAATCCCAAACTGATAGCTTGGACCTACTCCCTTAGTAAAAGGTTCATATACCCGATCCCTAGTGGACTTGAGCCCATATCTCTAGCAAATATGCCTCCACATCAATTAAAATAAAACAAATTAAAGTCGAATCAATCTGAATCCCTGATGGATTATAAATTTTTATCCCCAATGGATATTCTTTCCATAAATCATATAATCAAATCAAATTCAAACTTTATCATCAATAAATTTTCTTCTTCTATGCCCTCAACATAGACCCCTGACATGTTATGTCCAATGCATGTGTGATCCCCTAGCGGATCTCCCTCCATGTTCTTGACATGGAATTCTCATCAAATCTATTTCTTCTATTACGCACACCTTTAATACTTCAACCAAAAGCCTAACAATGTATTCAATCAAATTACATCATCTTAACATTGTAATCAAAATTTTATGATTTGTGATGGTGCAAGCTCAAACTAACTATACAATATCATGCTAAACATATTACAGTGTGAATTAACACACTATATTATATTATAATATATGATGTTATATTATTATTTGATATAATATAATATATTTTCTAACATTACACCTTATTAGAATCACTTAAAAGGAACAAATAAAAAAATTTTCTTAAAATATGAATAATGTTCATTTTGGAAGTAAAATTATTATTTTTATATTAGAAATGGTACAAAATAGAATAATATTGGTGTTGCTTCTTAGTGTGTGCTGTGAATTTGGCCAAATCCTTTCATCTCAACCTTCAATTTAACTTTTTTGTGAGTTTTGACCTAGTGTATTATAACAAAAGCAAAACATACTAAAATGTACAATAACATTTAGTAACACACCACCACATTCATATATATGTGAAGTTATATTGTTATGTACATTATATTTTATTATGGTTTCTTATAATTTATTATCTTACATTACACCTTAAAATGAATCACTTTAAGAATAATTTTATAAACTTTGGTTGAAAATGAACATTTATTTTGCATGTAAAATTCCATTCTTTTGATTAAATGACACAGCATAGCTCACCCTAATGATGTTCCCTAAAGCTTACCTTAAATTTGGTGAAATCCCATCATCTCAACCTATAAATCAATATTTTATGAATTATACTAGTACAAACTCAACTACATCATATATAACAAATTAAAATATGCTAAACAGCAAGTAGCAATACACAATAGTATGCTATAATGGATGATGCTACACTATGTTATGATATCCTATATTATAATACACTATAACATATTATATTACATATCACATCACAAGGGATTGCTTAAGATAAAAAATCATAAAAGTAGTATAAACAATAAAAAACTATACATTTTAGTCGTATCACTTACATATTTTAAATTGAAATAATATATTATGATGCCATGCTCTACCTATTATGAATTTGGCCAAATTTCACCATTTTAAAGTCTAAATCAACATTTTTATAAATAATTCTAGTGTAGGCTCGACTACATCATTGTAAAATACTAAAAGAATTTAAAATGCATTGAACAATATATTATGATATATGATGTTATACTATGCTACAATATATAATATTTATTTTGGACATAAAATCTTACATTTTAGACTATAAGTGGCGTAGCACACCTTTGGTACTATAACCTAATTCCCACATCAAATTTAACAAATTTCATCTTCTAATTTATTAAATTAATATTTTTATGATTTATATTAATATAGACTATAGGGCATAATTCCATAATATACTAAAACATTTCAAAACATCTTATAACATCTAAAGAACATCACTACATACTCAAATATATGATGCTACATTATAATATAATATATGGTATTATAATATGATTTAAGGTTAGAGTTTAGGGTATTCAAATCTTTAATAGGCAAGGGAAAGTCTCTTGAGGACATTTTCTTTAGCTACCATAACTATGTTAGGACTAAGTCATTCTTTATATCTACTCCTAATGACAACTTTATTCAAGGTTTAAGATTTAGGGTTTAGGGTTAGGGTTTAGGGTTAGTTTAGGGTATAGGGTTAGTTAAAGGTTTAAGGTTTAGGATTAGTTTAGGGTTAATTTAGGGTTTAGGGTTTAGGGTTTAGGGTTCAGGGTTTAGCGTTGTAGGTTTTAAGGTTTACAGTTTATGGTGTTAAGGTTCAGGGTTTAGGGCTTAGGGTTTAGGATTTAGGGTTTACAATTTAGGGTTTAGGGTTTAGGGTTTAGGTTTTAGGCTTTGGGGTTTAGGGTTTATGGTTTATGGTTTAGTGTTTAGGGTTTAGGGTTCCTAGGGTTTAGGGTTTAGGGTTTATGGTTTTGGTTTTAGGTTTAGGGTTTAAGTTTTAGTTTAGGATTTAGGGATTAGGGTTTAAGGTTCACTTTTAACTTAGAACAAATTCAAATTTAACATTTCTTTTTGATTTCATCAACCAAATAGCACGCAAGTTTTCTAAGACATAAGAGATGACATAGATCAAAAATGAGCACCCATAGTGCAAATAAAAAATCCTAGATAAGTAGAATCATCTCTACTATAAAGACATAGTTCCATAAGTAATAGATCGGATTGGCCATTCTTCAGTTTCTCTAGTTCCCATTAGAACCACCTTCTCCTCTCGAGTAGCGGGATCCACTATAATATCCCCAATCTCTCCCTCCGCCTCCACCATGGTTGTAACCTTCGTTGCTCCTCGCTCCTCCATAATTGCCACTGCTCCAACAATCACCTTCATATTCAGGCCTCTAGATCCCCCCACCACCTAATGTCTTACTTTCTCCTCCACTTCTAGATCTAGCGACTGGTTGTGATGTTCCTATCATCAAGGTTCTACCCATTCTTAGGGTTTAGGTTTTAGGGTTAGTTTAGGGTTTAGGGTTTAGGGTTTGGGGTTTAAGGTTTAGGGTTGTAGGTTTTAGGGGTTATGGTTTAGGGTTTATGGTTTAGAATTTAGGGTTTTAGGGTTTAGGGTTTAAGGTTTAGGGTTTAAGGTCTTAGGGTATATGGTTCAGTGTTTAAGGTTTAAGGTTCAGGCTTAGGGTTTAGGGCTTAGGGTTTAGGGTTTAGGGTTTTAGGGTTTAGGGTTGTAGGTTTAGGGTTGTAGGTTTAGGGTTTAGGGTTTAGGGCTTAGGGTTTAGGGTCTAGAGTTTAGGGTTTAGGATTTCAGTTTAGGATTTTTTATAAATTAAGTAAACTGATAGGTTTAGGTTTATTTGGTTTATTTTTTATTTCTTTGAGTTTATTTTATTTTTTAATTTTATTTAGGTTTATTTTTTATTTTTATTTAGTTTAGTTTATATGTTTTAGGTTTATTTATTTAAGTTTATGTTTTTTTTTATTTTAGTTTATTTGTTAGGTTTAGGTTTATTTTTTAGTTAAGCTTTATTTTTATTTTATTTTTTAGGTTTAGGTTGTACTTTTTCTTAGTTTAGGTTTAGGTTTTTCTTTTATATTTTTATGTTTAAGTTTTAGGCTTTTATTTTAAGTTTATTTGTAGGTTTTATTTTTTAGTTTAGGTTTAGTTTTATTTCTCATTTATTTTATTTTATTTAATTTAGGTTTAGGTTTTATTTATTTTAGTTTAGTTTATTTTAGTTTAGGTTTAGGTTTATTTTATTTCGCTCATTTTATTTTTATTTTAGGTTCAGGTTTTTTTTAAATTTAGGGTTTAGGTTTTATTTTTTATTTATTTTTAGGTTTATATTTTAGGTTTAGCTTTTTATTTAGTTATTATTATATTTTATTTTATTTTAGGTCTTTTTTTATTTTAGGTTTTTTATTTTTTAGTTTAGTTTAAGTTTTTATTTATTTTATTTTATTTAAGTTTTTACTTTTTTATTTTATTTTAGGGTTTAGGGTTTATGGCTTAGGATTTAGGGTTTATGGTATTTTTTTTAAAATTAGGTAAACTAGTTGGTTTATGTTTATTTAGTTTATTTTTTATTTTTTATTTTTTATTTTTATTTTTTTTATTTATTGATTTTAAGCTTATTTATTTTAATTTAGGTTTTCTATTTTAGTTTATTTTTTAGGTTTTTCTTTTAGGTTTTATTTTTAAGTTTATTTTTAGTTTATTTTATTTTATTTAGTTTAGGTTTAGGTTTAGGTTTTATTTATTTTAGTTTAGTTTATTTTAGTTTAGGTTTAGGTTTATTTTATTTTTATTTTAGGTTTAGGTTTTTTTTTTTAGTTTAGGGTTTAGGCTTTATTTTTTTATTTATTTTTAGTTATTATTTTAATGTTTATTTTTCAAGTTTAGGTTTTTATTTAGTTTTTATTTTATTTTATTTTAGGTTTATTTTACTTTTATTTTATGTTTAGTTTTTTATTTTATTTAGGTTTTTTATTCTTAGGTTTATTTTATTTTTTAGTTTAATTTAGGTTTTTATTTATTTTATTTTAGTTTATTTTAATTAGTTCATTTTATTTTATTTTTAGTTTTATGTTTACATTTTAATTTAGGTCTTTATTTTATTTTATTTTTTTATTTTATCTAAGTTTAGGCTTTTTATTTATTTTCTTTTTAGGTTGAATTTAGTTTAGGTTTAAGTTTTTTGGTTTTTAGGGTTTAGGGTTTAAGGTTTAAGGTTTTAAGGTTTAGGGTTTTATGGTTTAGGGTTTAAGGTTAGGGTTTAGGGTTTAGGGGTTAGGGTTTAGTGTTTAGGGTTTAGGGTTTAGTGTTTTTAGGGTTTAGGTTTAGAGTTTAAGGTTTCGGGTTATCTTAGGGTTTAGGGCTAGATTAGGATTCAGGGTTTAGGGTTTTTAGGGTTTAGGGTTTAGGGTTTAGGGTTAGTTTAGCATTTAGGGTTTAGGGATTAGGGTTAGGGTTAGTTTATGGTTTATGATTTAGGGTTTGGAGTTTAGAGTTTAGAGTTTAGAGTTTCTTTTTTGGGTTTAGGGTTTACGGTTTAGGGTTTAGGGTTTTACGGTTTAAAGTTTAGGGTTTAGGGTTTAAGGTTTTTAGGTTTAGTGTTATAGGTTTAAGGTTTAGGTTTTAGGTTTGGGGTTCAGGTTTTATTTTAAGGTTTAAGGTTTTTGGTTTTTTTTTCAACATAAAAGAAATTTAGATTCAACATTTCTTCTTATTGATTTTATCAACCAAGTAACACACCAAGTTTTCTAAGACACAAGCGATGACATAGGTCAAAAATGAGCACACATAGAGAAAATTAAAAACCCTAGATTACTAGAGTTATCTCTACTACAAATAGTCGATCGGATCAACCGTTCTTTTATCTCTTAGGTTTCCATCATAACCACCCTGACCTCTCGAGTAGCGGGATCTACCATAATATCCTCATTCTCTCCCTCCACTACCACCACATCTGTAGCCTCCTTCACTCCTCCTGTCTCCATAACCACCTCTGCTCTGGCCACCACCTCCAAATCCACCAGCACATCCAAATCCCCCACCACCACTGCGATAACTGCCACCTCCACCTTCACCTCCAATGCCAGATCTAGACTGAGACTGGTTAACGGAGATGCTCCTGCCATCAAGGTTCTACCCATTCTTAGGGTTTAGGTTTATTTTTTATTTTATTTTATTACTTTAGGTTTAGGTTTAGGGTTTGGGGTTAAGGGTTTAGGGTTTTAGGGTTTATACTTTTAGGGTTTATGCTTTTAGGGTTTAGGGTTAGGGTTTAGGGTTTAGAGTTTTAGGGGTTAGGGTTTAGGGTTAGGGTTTAAGGTTTAGGGTTTAAGGTTAGGGTTTAAGATTTAGGGTTTAGGGTTTAGGGCTTGTTTAGGGTTTAGGGTTTTGAGGGTTTTGGGTTTTGGGTTTAAGGTTTAGGGTTAGTTTAGGGTTTTGGGTTTAGGGTTTATGGTTTAGGGGTTTTTTTAATAAATTAAATCATCATGTTTTGGTTTATTTAGTTTATTTTTTATTTATTTTAGTTTATTTTAATTTTAATTTTTATTTAGTTTTATTTTTAATTTTTATTTAGTTTATTTTATGTTTATTTATTTTAGTTTAGGTTTTTTTATTTCAGTTTATTTTTTTAGGTTTAGGTTTAGGTTTATGCTTATTTTTTAGTTTAGTTTAGTTTTCATTTTATTTTTAAGGCTAGGTTTTATTTTTTATTTTTAGGTTTAGATTTAGGTATTTATTTTATTTTTTAGGTTTAAGTTTTTGGTTTTTATTTTAGGTTTATTTTTAGGTTTAGGTTTTATTATTTATTTTAGGTTTAGGGTTATGTTTTATTTTTTATTTATTTGTTGGTTTTATTTTTAGGTTTAAGTTTTTATTTAGTTTTTTTATTTATTTATTTTAGGTTTATTTTATTTTATTTTACATTTAGTTTTATTTTATTTGCATTTTTAGGTTTATTTTATTTTTTAAGTTTAGTTTGGTTTTATCTATTTTATTTTAGTTTAGTTTTTATTTTTTATTTTATTTTACTTTTATGTTTAGGTTTGGGTTTTAGGTTTAGGTTTAGGTTTAGGTTTTAGTTTAGGTTTATATTTTATTTTATTTTATTTTATTATTTTATTTAGGTTTACCTTTTATTTATTTATTTTATTTTGAGATTTTATTTAGTTTAGGTTTAGGTTTTTAGGTTTTTTAATGTTTAGGGTTTACGGTTTAAGGTTTGGGGTTTAGGGTTTTGGGTTTAGTGTTTTAGGGTTTAGGGTTTAGGGTTTAGCGTTTATACTTTAGGGTTTAGGGTTTTAAGGTTTAGGGTTTAGGGTTTAGGGTTTAGGGTTTAGGGTTAGGATTTTATTTATTTATTTATTAATTTTTTTTAAAATTAAGTTAAGTCATAGGTTTAGGTTTTTTTAGTTTATTTTTTTTATTTTTTATTTATTAAAGTTTATTTCATTTTTTATTTTACTTAGGCCTATTTTAATTTTATTTAGTTTAGTTTATTTATTTTAGGTTTATGTATTTTAGTTTAGGTTTTTTTAGTTTATTTTTTTAGATTTAGGTTTAAGTTTATTTTTTAGTTTATTTTTATTTCTATTTTATTTTTCATGTTTAGGTTTTATTTTTTTAGTTATAGGTTTAGGTTTAGATTTTAATTTTTTTTCTTAGGTTTAGGTTTAAGGTTTTAATTTTATGTTTATTTTTAAGTATCATTTTTTAGTTTAGGTTGAGATTTAATTTTAGTTTATTTTATTTTATTTAGAGTTTAGGTTTAGGTTTTATTTATTTTAGTTTAGTTTATTTTAGCTTAGGTTTAAGTTTAGGTTTATTTTATTTTTATTTTAGGTTTAGGTTTTTTTTAATTATTTTTAGATTTTATTTTTAGTTTTATTTTTTAGGATCAATTTTTATTTTATTTTATTTTATTTTATTTTAAGTTTTTATTTTTTATTTTAAGTTTTTATTTATTTTAGGTTTATTTTATTTTTATTTTATTTTATCTTTAGGTTTATGTTTAGGTTTAAGTTTTATTTTATTTATTTATATTTATTTTTTTAGGTTTATATTTTATTTATTTAGTTTAGGTTTAGGTTTAGGTTTAGATTTAGGTTTAGGTTTAGATTTAGGTTTTTAGTTTAGGTTTAGGGTTTAGTTATTAGGGTTTTTTTAGGGTTTTAGGTTTAGGTTTAGGGTTTAGGTTTTAGGTGTAAGGTTAAGGTTTTAGTTTACGGTTTAGGGTTTTAGATTTTTTTTAATAGTGAAAAAATTTAGATTCAACATTTATTCTTTTCATTTTCATCGATAAGTAGAACCGGCTCTACTATAAAGTCGCAGTTCCATAAGTAGTAGATCGGATCAGTCGTTCTTCAATTTCTCTAGTTCCCATCAGAACCACTTTGACCTCTCAAGTAGTGATATCCACCATCATATCCCCGATCTCTCCCTCCGCCACCACCATGGCTATAACCTCCTTCACTTTTTCCACCTCCATAACCACCACTTCCAAATCAACCAGCATAACTAGATTCCCCACCACCACTGCGATAACTGTCGCCTCCACCTTCACCTCCACCACGGATCTAGGCGAGCGATTGATGGTGATGTTCACCGCAAGTTTACGCCCATTCTTAGGATTTATGTTTATTAGGTTTTAGGGTTTAAATTTATTTTTTAATTTATTTTATTATTTTAGGTTTAGGTTTATGGTTTAGGGTTTAGTGTTAGGGTTTAGGGTTTAGGATTTAGAGTTTTAGGGTTTATGCTTTTAAGGTTTAGGGTTTATAAAGTTTTAGGGTTTGGGGTTTTAAGGCTTAGGGTTTAGGGTTAGGGTTTAGTTTATTTTGTTTTAGGTTTAGGTTAAGGTTTAGGTTAATATAGGCTTTAGGGTTTAGGTTTTAAGGGTTTAGGTTAGTTTAATGTTTAGGGTTTAGGCTTTATGGTTTAAGGTTTTAAGGGTTTAGGGTTAGTTTAGGGTTTAAGGTTTAGGGTTAAGGTTTAGGTTGTTCTGATCAGTATTTAGGGTTAGGTTTAGGTTACAATTAGTTAAATTTAGGCTTAGTTTTAGGGTTTAGGGTTGAGGGGTTAGGGTGTAGGATTTAGGGTTTAAGGTTTAAAGTTTAGGGGGCTTTTTGTTTAAATTAAGTAAATCGGTAGATTTAGGTTTATTTAATTTATTTAGATTATTTTTTACTTATTTTAATTTATTTTATTTTATTATTTTTATTCAGTTTAGTTTATTTATTTTAGGTTTATTTATTTTTGTTTAGGTTTTTTATTTTAGTTTATTTTTTTGGGTTTAGGTTTAGGTTTATGTTTATTTTTTAGTTTAGTTTTATTTTTTATTTTTTTTTAGGTTTAGGTTTTATTTTTTATTTTTAGGATTAGGTTTAGGTTTTTATTTTAATTTTCTAGGTGTAGGTTTTAGGATTTTATCTTATTATTTAGGTTTAGGTTTTAGGTATTTTAGGTTTATTTTTATGTTATATTTTTTAGTTTAGGTTTAGGTTTATTTTTAAATAATTTTATTTTATTTAGTGTAGGGTTTAGGTTTAGTTTATTTTAGGTTTTGTTTTAGGTTTTTTTTTATTTTACTTTAGTTATTTTAGTTTAGGTTTAGGTTTATTTTATTTTATTTATTTTAGGTTTAGGTTATTTTTTTATTTAGTGTTTAGGTTTTATTTTTTATTTATTTTTAAGTTTATTTTTTTAGGTTTAGGTTTTTAATTTGTTTTTATTTTATTTTGTTTTTGGTTTATTTTAAGTTTAGTTTTTATTTTATTTAGGTTTTCTATTTTTAGGTTTACTTAATTTTTTAGTTTTATTATTATTTTTAATTTTATATTATTTTTAAGTTTAGGTTTGGGTTTTAATTTAGGTTTTAATTTAATTTTATTTTATTTAGGTTCAGGTTATCTTTATTTATTTTAGTTTTAGGTTTTATTTAGTTTAGGTTTAGGTTTTTAGGTCTTTAGGGTTTTGATTTAGGGTTTGGGTTTTAGGGTTTTAGGGTTAGGTTTGTAGTTTTTAGTGTTTAGATTTTAGGGTTTAGGGTTTAGGATTTTAGGGTTTATGGTTTAGGGTTTAGGGTTTAAGGTTTTAAGATTTAGGGTTTAGGGTTTAGGGTTGTAGGTTTAGAGTTCAGGGTTTAGGGTTTAGGGTTAGTTTTAGGGTTTAGTGTTTGGGGTTAGGTTTTTTTTTTTTTTTTAAATTAACTAAACTGGTATGTTTAGGTTTATTTAGTTTATTTATTTTACTTTATTTTATTTTTTTATTCTTATTTAGGTTTAATTTTATTTTTATTTAGTTTAGTTTATTTATTTTAGGTTTATTTATCTTAATTTAGGTTTTTTATTTTAGTTGCTTTTTTAGGTTTAAGGTTAGTTTTAGGATTGTTTTTACTTTAGTTTTTATTTTATTTTATTTTTTAGGTTTAGGTTTTATTTTTCATTTTTTAGGTTTAGGTTTTGATTTTTATTTTACTTTTTAGTTTAGGTTTTGGTTTATTATTAGTTTATTTTGTTTTATTTAGTTTAGGGTTTAGGTTTAGTTTATTTTATGTTTATGTTTAGGTTTTATTTATTTTAGTCTATTTTATTTTAGTTTAGGTTTCGGTTTATTCTATTTTATTTATTTTAGGTTTAGGTTTTCTTTTTTTTTTTAGTTTAGGGTTTAGGTTTTATTTTTTATTTATTTTTCTGTTTGATTTTGGGGTTTATTTTTTAGGTTTAGGTTTTTATTTAAATTTTTATTTTAATTTACTTATTTTATTTTATTTTATTTTAGGTTTAGTTTATTTTTTATTTTACATTTAGTTTTTCTTTTATTTAGGTTTTTTTATTTTTTCATTTTGTTTAGGTTTTTATTTATTTTATTTTATTTTAGTTTAGTTTTTATTTTTTATTTTATTTTATTTTTATGTTTAAGTTTGGGTTTAGGTTTAGGTTTAGGTTTAGGTTTAGATTTAGGTTTTAGTTTAGGTTTTTATTTTATTTTATTTTTTTATTTTCTTTAAGTTTAGGTTTTTTTATTTATGTTATTTTTAGGTTTTATTTAGTTTAGGTTTAGGTTTTCAGGTTTTTAAGGTTTAGGGTTTAGGGTTGTAGGTTGTAGGTTTTCTCTCTTAGCAAGAAGAATATCTCCAAAAGTTTATTCGTATCCTGACTACAATAGAGTTTGGTTTAGAGTGGATCTATAGGTATACCATATGGTTTTCTTTCTTAGAAAAGATGCCATTATGGGTACTCAATCCTATCTAGAGGTGGTAGGTTGAGAGGATGTCACTATAGATATTTACTCTAACCAAACTAGTTTATGGAATTTGGGTATTTCCATCTCTAAATTTATTTTCTTTTAAATTAGAGAAGAGTCTCAATGATTTAAATCCTAATTTAGTAAGATTCAGCTAAAAGGAAAGGGGTCTTGATGACTTAGTACTATCTTTATTTACTAGAAAAGGATGCTTATTAAAGAGCTTATTCTAATTTTTGATAGCTATTAATGATGGCCTTTAATGATTTAATTCAAACTTAAATAGTTAAAATAAGGAAATGGGTCTTTTTTTAACTTAGTCCTATCTTTTTAAGGTTTGAGGTTCAGGGTTTAGGGTTGTAAGTCATAAGTTTTAGAGTTTATGCTTTAGGGTTTAGTGTTTTTGGTTTAGGGTTTAGGGTTTTAAGGTTTAGGGTTTAGGGTTTAGGGTTAGTTTTAGGGTTAGGGTTTTTTTGTTTTTTTATATTTTTTATTTTCTATAAATTAAATAAATTCATAGGTTTAGTTTATTTAGTATATATTTTTATTTTAGTTTATTTTATTTTTTTATTTTATTTAGGTTTATTTTTATATTTTTAGGTTAGTTTATCAATTTTAGGTTTATTTATTTTAGTTTAGGTTTTTTTATTTTAGTTTCTTTTTTAGGCATAGGTTTAGGTTTATTTTTTAGTTTAGTTTTATTTTTATTTTATTTTTCATGTTCAGGTCTTTTTTTATGTTCAGGTTTAGGTTTTTATTTTATTTTTTTCGGTTTAGGTTATAGGTTTTAATTTTAGGTTTATTTTTAGGTTTTATTTTTTAGTTTAGGTTTATGTTTATTTTTAGTTTATTTTAATTTATTTAGGGTTTAGGTTTAGGTTTAGTATATTTCAGGTTTAGGTTTATGTTTTATTTATTTTAGTTTAGTTTATTTTAGTTTATGTTTAAGTTTTGGTTTATTTCATTTTTATTTTAGGTTTATGTTTTTTTTTAGTTTAGGGTTTAGGTTTTATTTTTTATTTATTTTTAGGTTTATTTTTTAGGTTTAGACTTTTATTAAGTTTTTATTTTATTCTATTTTAGCTTTATTTTAATTTTATTTTAGGTTTAGTTCTTATTTTATTTGGTATTTTTATTTTTTAGTTTAGTTTAGGTTTTTCTTTATTTTATTTTAGTTTAGATTTTATTTTTTATTTTATTTTCTTTTTAGGTTTAGGTTTAGGTTTAGGTTTTAGTTTACATTTTTATTTTATTTTAGTATTTTATTTTATTTTGGTTTAGGATTTTTTATTTATTTTATTTTTAGGTTTTATTTAGTTTAGGTTTAGGTTTATAGCTTTTTAGTGTTTAGGGTTTGGGGTTTAGGGTTTATGGTTTGGGGGTTTAGGGTTTAGGGTTTAAGGATTTTGGATTTTGTTTTTAATAGAGAACAAATTCATATTCAACTTTTCTTCATTTTGATTTCATGAAACAAGTAAACACCAAGTTTTTTAAGACACAAGCGATGACATAGATAAAAAATGAGCACACACAGAGCAAATCAAAAACCATAGATAACTAGAACGGTCTCTACTGTACAAACACAGTTCCATAAGCAACAGATCAGATCGGTTGTTCTTCAATTTCTCCAGTTCCCATCAGAACCACCCCGACCTCTTGAGTAATGGGATCCACCATCATATCCCTGATCTCTCCCTCCGCTACCACCACGGCTTTAACCTTCGTCGCTCCTCCCTACTCCATAACCATCGCTACTCCGACCACCACCTCCAAATCCACGGCACCTCAGACCACTACAATAGCCACCTGCTAGATCTAGAGCTTGGTTGTGGTGATGTTCCTGTGGTTTTGCCCATTCTTAGGGTTTAGGTTTATTTTTTAATATATTTAGTTACTTTAGGTTTAAGTTTAAGGTTTGGGGTTTAGTGTTAGGGTTTATGTTTCAGGGTTTTAAGGTTTAGGGTTTTATGGTTTAGGGTTTAGGGTTAGAGTTTAAGGTTTAGAGTTTAGGGTTTAGGGTTTAGTACATAGGCTTTATCGTTTAGGGTTTTGTGGGTTTAGGGTTTAGGGTTTAGGGTTTAGGGTTCATTTATGGTTTAGGGTTAGTTTATGGTTTAGGGTATAGGCTTTAGGGTTTATGGTTTAGTTTTTAGGGTCAATTTAAGGTTTAGGGTTTGGGGTTTTTTTATGGTTTAGGGTTAATTTTAGGGTTTAGGGTGTAGGGTTTAAGGGTCTTTGTTAATTAAGTAAACCGGTAGGTTTAGGTTTATTTAGTTTATTTAGTTTATTTTTTTTACTTTTCTTAGTTTATTTTATTTTTATATTTATTTAGGTTTATTTTTTATTTTTATTTAGTTTAGTGTATTTATTTGAGGTTTATTTCTTTTTATTTAGGTATTTTATTTTAGTTTAATTTTTAGATTTAGGTTAAGGTTTATGTTTATTTTTTAGTTTAGTTTTATTTTTATTTTATTTTTTAGGTTTAGGTTTTATTTTTTATTTTTAGGTTTAGGTTTAGGTTTTTATTTTATTTTTTTACGTTTATGTTTTAGGTTTTTATTCTAGGTTTACTTTTAAGTTTTATTTTTTTTTGTTTAGGTTTAGGTTTGTTTTTAGTTTATTTTATTGTATATAGTTTATGGTTTAAGCTTAGCTTATTTTAGGTTTAAGTTTAGGTTTTTTATTTTAGTTTAGTTTATTTTAGTTTATTTTATTTTGTTTATTTTAGGTTTGGGTCTTTAGGGTTTAGGTTTATTTTTTTATTTATTTTTTATGTTTAGGTTTTCATTTAGTTTTTATTTTTATTTTAGGTTTATTTTTATTTTTTAAGTTTATTTAAGTTTATTTTATTTTATTTTATTTTTATTTTTATTTTTAGGTTTATTTTATTTTTTTAGTTTTGTTTAGGTTTTTATTTATTTTATTTTAGTTTAATTTTTATTTTTTTAATTTCTTTTATTTTGACGTTTAAGTTTAGCTTCTAGTTTAGGTTTTCATTTTATTTTATTTTGGTTTAGGTTTTTTTATTTATTTTATTTTTAGGTTTTATTAATTTAAGTTTAAGTTTTTAGGTTTTTAGGGTTTAAGGTTTAGGGATTAGGGTTTAGGATTTAAGGTTTTAGGGTTTAGGGTTTGGGGTTTAGGGTTTAGGGTTTTAAGGTTTAGGGTTTAGGGTATGTTTATGGTTCAGGGTTTAGGTTTAGTGTTAGTTTTATGATTTAGGGTTTAGGGTGAAGGCTTTTGTTAATTTTTTTTTAATTTTTTTTATTTTTTTCATTTTTTTAAATTAAGTAAGCTGGTAGGTTTAAGTTTATTTAGTTTATTTAGTTTATCTATTTTACTTTATTTTATTCTTTTATTTTTATTTAGGTTTATTTTTATTTTTATTTAGTTTTGTTTATTTATTTTAAGAATATTTATTTTAATTTAGGTTTTTTATTTTAATTTATTTTTAAGGTTTAGGTTTAGGATTAGGTTTATTTTTTAGTTTAGGTTTATTTTAAATTTATTTTTTAAGTTTAGGTTTTTTTTATTGATTTTTAGATTTAGGTTTAGGCTTTCATTTTATTTTTTTAGTTTATGTTTTAGTTTTTTATTTTAGGTTTATTTTTAGGTTTTATTTTTAAGTTTAAATTCAAATTTATTTTTAGTTTTTTTTATTTTATTTAAGGTTTAGGTTTAGGTATAGGTTTTTCTTTTTTTAGGTTTAGGTTTAGGTTTTATTTATTTTAGTTTAGTTTATTTTAGTTTAGGTTTAGGTTTATTTTATTTTGATTTTAGGTTTACTTTTTTTTTGTGGGTTTGGTATTTATTTTTAGGTTTAAGTTTTGATTTTATTTTATTCTAGGTTTATTTGATTTTAATTTTAAGGTTAGTTTCTATTTTATTTAAGTTTTTTACATTTTTAGTTTAGTTTAGGATTTTATTTATTTTATTTTAGTTAAGTTTTATTTTTTTATTTTATTTTTTTAGGGTTAGGTTTAGGTTTTAGTTTAGGTTTTTATTTATTTTTTATATTTAAAATTTTATTTTGGTTTAGATTTTTTATTTTTTTTATTTTTAGGTTTTATTTAGTTTAGGTTTAGGTTTATAGCTTCTTATGGTTTAGGGTTTATGATTTAGGGTTTAGTGTTTAGGGTTTAAGGTTTAGGGTTATTAGAGTGTTTAGGGTTTAGAGTTAGGGTTTGGGGTTTAGGGTTTAGGATTTAGGGTTTAAGTTTTATGGTTTACGGTTTAAGGTTTAGGGTTTTAGGGTTTAGGGTTTAAGGTTTATGGTTTTTAGGGTTTAGGGTTTAGGTTTTCAGTCTAGGGTTGAGGTTTCAATTTAGAGTTTAGGGTTTTTATTTATTTTTTAACAAAGAACAAATTCAAATTCAACATTTCTTCTGTTTAATTTCATCAACCAATTAACAGACCAAGTTTTCTAAAAGACAAGCGACATATATCAAAAATGAGCATGCTTATCGTAAATCAAAAACACTAGGTAACTAGAACCACCTATATAGTAAAGACATAATTCCATAAAATTTAGATCGGATCTGTCGTTCTTCAGTTTCTCTAGTTCCCATTAGAATGACCCCGGCCTCTCGAGTAGCGGGATCCACCATCATATCCCCGATCTCTCCCTCTGCCACCACCATGACACAACCTCCCCTCCTCCCTTCATAACCTGTATCCACCTACACCTCCAGATCCCCCACCACCACGGTGATAATCACAACCTTCGCCTTTGCCTCCACCGCTAGATCTTGACTGAGCTTGGTTGATGGTGATGTTCCTGCTATCAATGTTCTGCCCATTCTTAAGGATTACGTTTAGGTTTAGGTTTGTTAGTTTTTAGGGTTTAAGCTTATTTTTAAATTATATTTAGTTACTATAGGTTTAGGTTTAGGGTTTGGGGTTTATGGTTTAGGGTTTAGGTTTAGGGTTTAGGATTAAGGATTTAGGGTTTGGGGTGAAGTGTTTAAGGTTTTAAGGTTTATGCTTTTATGGTTTAGTGTTTATGTTTAGGGTTCAGGGTTATTTTACGATTTAGGGTTTAGGGTTTAGAGTTTAGGATTTAGGGTTTAGGGTTTTTAAAAAAATAATTAAGTAAACCGGTAGGGTTAGGTTTATTTAGTTTATTTTTTTTATTAATTTTAGTTTATTTAAATTTATTTATTCTTTATTTAGTTTAGTTTTTTTTATTATTTTATGTTTATTTATTTTAGTTTATTTTTTAGGTTTAGGTTTAGGTTTATGTTTATTTTTTAGTTTAGTTTTATTTTTATTTTATTTTTTTAGGTTTAGGTTTTACTTTTTATTTTTAGGTATAGGTTTAGGTTTTTATTTTATTTTGTTAGGTTTAGGTTTTAGTTTTTAATTTTAGGTTTATTTTTAGACTTTATTTTTTAGTTTATGTTTAGGTTTATTTTTAGTTTATTTTATTTTATTTTGTTTAGTGTTCAGGATTAGATTATTTTAGGTTTAGGTTTAGGTTTTATTTATTTTAGTTTATTTTAGTTTAGGTTTAGGTTTATTTTATTTTTTTATTTTAGGTTTAGGTGTTCTTTTAGTTTAGGGTTTAGATTTTATTTATTATTAATTTTTAGGTCTATTTTTTATGTTTAGGTTTTTATTTAGTTTTTATTTTCTTTTATTTTAAGTTAATTTTTTTATTTTATGTTTATTTTATTTTTTAGTTTAGTTTAGGTTTTTATTTATTTTATTTTAGTTTAGTTTTTAATTTTTATTTTATTTTATTTCTAGGTTTAGGTTTAGGTTTTAGTTTAGGTTTTTATTTTATTTTATTTTTAAAATTTATTTATGTTTAGATTTATTTATTTATTATATTTGTAGGTTTTATTTAGTTTAGGTTTAGGTTTTTAGGTTTTTAGGGTTTAAGGTTTAGGGTTTTGGGTTTGGGTTTTGGGTTTTAGGATTTAGGGTTTGGGGTTGTAGATTTTATGGATTAAGGTTAAGGGTTTGGAGTTTGGGGTTTAGGGTTCAAGGTTTAGGACTTTAGGGTATATGGATTCGAGTTTAGGGTTTATGGTTTAGGGTTTTAGGGTTTAGGGTTTAGTGTTTAGGGTTTAGGGTTATAGGTTTAGGGTTTAGGGTTTTTTTGTTTATTTTTTTTTCATTTTTTTTAAATTAAGTAAACTAGCGGGTTTAGGTTTATTTAGTTTATTTTTTATTTATATTAGTTTATTTTGTTTTAATTTTTATTTTTATTTAGTTTAGTTTTTTTTATTTTAGGTTTATTTATTTTAGTTTATTTTTTTGGTTTATGTTTAGGTTTATTTTTTTAGTTTAGTTTTATTTTTTTAGTTTTAGTTTTTTTTTTTTTAATGTTTAGGTTTAGGCTTTTATTTTATTTTCTTATGTTTAGGTTTTAGGTTATATTTTGGATTTATTTTTAGTTATTATTTTTAAGTTTAGGTTTAGGTTTATTTTAAGTTTATTTTATTTTATTTAGTTTAGGTTTAGGTTTACGTTTAGTTTATTTTAGATATAGGTTCAGGTTTTATTTATTTTAGTTTAGCTTATCTTAGTTAGGTTTAGGTTTATTTTATTTTTATTTCAGGTTTAGGTTTTTTTTAGTTGAGGGTTTAGGTTATATTTTTTATTTATTTTTAGGTTTTATTTTTAGGACTATTTTTAAGTTTAGGTTTTTATTTAGTTTTTATTTTGTTTTCTTTTAGGTTTTTCATTTTTATTTTAGGTTTTGTTTTTATTTTATTTAGGTTTTTTTATTACCTTATTTTAGCTTAGGTTTTTATTTATTTTATTTTAGTTTAGTTTTTATTTTTTATTTTATTTTTTAGGTTTACATTTAGGTTTTGGTTTTAGTTTATGTTTTTATTTTATTTTATTTGTTCATCAAATTTTAGTTTAGGTTTTTTGTTTATTTTATCTTTTGGTTTTATTTTATTTAGGTTTAGGATTTTAGCTATTTAGGGTTTATGGTTTAGGGTTTATGTTTTAAGTTTTTATTTTAGGTTTAATTTTAGGTTTTATTTTTTAGTCTAGGTTTAGGTTTATTTTTTGTTCATTTTATTTTATTTAGTTTACGATTTAGGTTTAGTTTATTTTAGGTTTATGTTTAGGTTTTATTTATTTTAGTTTAGTTTATCTTAGTTTAATTTTAGGTTTATTTTGTTTTGCATATTTTTTTTAGTTTATTGTTTGAGTTTTATTATTTATTTATTTTTTTGTTTTATTTTTAGGCGTATTTTTTTGGTTTAGGTTTTTATTTAGTTTTTATTTTATTTTATTTTCATTTAACCTTTGGTTTTATTTTATTTAGGTTTTTTATTCTTAGGATTATTTTATTATTTTAGTTTAGTTTAAGTTTTCATTTATTTTATTTTACATTATTTAAATTATTTTATTTTATTTTATTTTTAGGTTTAGGTTTAGGTTTTAGTTTAGGTTTTTATTTTATTATATATTTTTATTTTATTTAGGTTTAGGTTTTTTATTTATTTTATTTTTTAGGTTTTATTTACTATAGGTTTAGGTTTTTAGGTTATTAGGGTTTAGGGTTTAAGGTTTAGGGTTTAAGGGTTTTGGGTTTTAAGTTTTAGTGTTTAGGGTTTAGGGTCAGGGTAGGGTCAGGGTCATTAGTGGTCAGGTTTAGTGTTGGGTAAGATCTGTGGTCAAGGTTTAGGGTTTTGTGGTTTAGGGTTGGTTTATGATTAGTTTAGTGGTTAGGGTTTATGTTTTTAATCAGGGGGCCTGGTTCAGTGGCTCAGGTGTTTAGGTCAGTGGTTTAGGATTTTTTTTAGGTTTAAGTTTAGGGCCTAGGTTGTATGTTTAGGGTTGTTGGTTTAGGGTTCAGGGTTTAGATTTGTGGTTTAGGGTTTTGGATTTATGGTTTAGGGTTTAGGGTTTAAGGTTTAGGGGTTTTTTATTAAAATTAGGTTAACCGGTAGTTTTAGGTTTTTTTAATTTATTTAGTTTATTTTTTTATTAATTTTAGTTTATTTTATTTTTTAATTTTATTTAGGTTTACTTTTTATTTTTATTTAGTTTACATTATTTATTTTAAGTTTATTCATTTTAATATAGGTTTTATTATTTTAGTTTACTTTTTAGGTTTAAATTTAGGTTTATGTTTAGGTTTTATTTTTTAGTTTAGGTTTAGATTTATTTTTAGTTTATTTTATTTCATTTAGTTTAGGGTTTAGGTTTAGTTTATTTAAGGTTTAGGTTTTATTTATTTTAGTTTAGTTTATTTTACATTAGGTTTAAGTTTTTTTTATTTTATTTATTTTAGGTTTAGGTTTTTTTTAGTTTAAGGTTTAGGTTTTATTTTTTATTTATTTTTATGTTTTATTTTCTTTGTTTATTTTATAAGTTTAGGTTTTTATTTAGTTTTTATTTTAGATTTATTTTATTTATATCTAACATTTAGTTTTTATTTTATTTAGATTTTTTATTCTTAAGTTTATTTTCTTTTATTTATGATAGGTTTTATTTATTTTATTTTAGTTTAATTTTTATTTTTTTTAATTAGTTTTTTTAGGTTTAGGTTTAAGATTAGGTTTTAATTTAGGTTTTCATTTTATTTTATTTAGGTTTAGGTTTATTTATTTATTTTATTATTAGGTTATATTTAGTTTTGGTTTAGGTTTTTAGGTTTTTAGGGTTTAGGTTTTGGGGTTTAGGGTTTAGAGTTGTAAATTTGAGATTAGGGTTAAGGGTTTTAGGGTTTAGGGTTTAAGGTTTAGGTTTATTTTTTAGGAAAATTGGGTAAATTTTATTGGCACAAAGAAAAGTACAAAGTCTTTAGAAAAGGTAAATCTCTAAGCTAATGCTCAAAGAGCTACAATAAATCCTTAAGAGATAAACACCATAATTATTACAATAATGAATGAAAGAAAGGAAAAAAAAATGAAAAAATCAATAGCAGAAAATCCATGTGAGCAATTAGTTTTACTTTTATTTTATTTTTTCGGCTTAGGTTTTTTTCTTAGGTTTAGGTTTAGGTTTTTATTTTATTTTTTTAGGTTTAGGTTTTAGATTTTTATTTTGGGTTTATTTTTAGGTTTTATTTTTTTAGTTTAGGTTTAGATTTATTTTTATTTTATTTTATTTCATTTAGTTTAGGGTTTAGGTTTAGTTTATTTTAGGTTTAGGTTTTATTTATTTTAGTTTAGTTTATTTTACTTTAAGTTTAGGTTTATTTTATTTTATTTATTTTAGGTTTAGGTTTTTTTTAGTTTAAGATTTAGGTTTTATTTTTTATTTATTTTTATGTTTTATTTTCTATGTTTATTTTATAGGGTTAGGTTTTTATTTAGTTTTTTTTTAGGTTTATTTTATTTATATTTTACATTTAGTTTTTATTTTATTTAGATTTTTCATTCTTAAGTTTATTTTGTTTTATTTATGATAGGTTTTATTTTTTATTTTAATTTAATTTTTATTTATTTTATTTATTTTTTTTAGGTTAGGTTTAGGTTTAAGATTAGGTTTTAGTTTAGTTTTTCATTTTATTTTATTTTTTTATTTTATTTAGGTGTAGGTTTATTTATTTATTTTATTATTAGGTTTTATTTAGTTTTGGTTTAGGTTTTTAGGTTTTTAGGGTTTAGGCTTTGGGGTTTAGGGTTTAGGGTTTAGAGTTGTAAATTTTAGAGATTAGGGTTAAGGGTTTTAGGGTTTAGGGTTTAAGGTTTAGGTTTAATTTTTAGGAAAATTGGGGAAATTTTATTGGCACAAAGAAAAGTACAAAGTCTTTAGAAAAGGTAAATCTCTAAGCTAATGCTCAAAGAGCTACAATAAATCCTTAAGAGATAAACACCATAACTATTACAATAATGAATGAAAGAAAGGAAAAAAAATGAAAAAATCAATAGCAGAAAATCCGTGTTAGCAATTAGTTTTACTTTTATTTTATTTTTTAGGCTTATGTTTTTTTTTAGGTTTAGGTTTAGGTTTTTATTTTATTTTTTTAAGTTTAGGTTTTAGATTTTTATTTTGGGTTTATTTTTAGGTTTTATTTTTTATTTTAGGTTTAGATTTATTTTTAGTTTATTTTATTTCATTTAGTTTAGGGTTTAGGCTTAGTTTATTTTAGGTTTAGGTTTTATTTATTTTAGTTTAGTTTATTTTACTTTAGGTTTAGGTTTATTTTATTTTGTTTATTTTAGGTTTAGGTTTTTTTTGGTTTAAGGTTTAGGTTTTATTTTTTATTTATTTTTATGTTTTATTTTCTATGTTTATTTTATAAGTTTAGGTTTTTATTTAGTTTTTATTTTAGGTTTATTTTATTTATATTTTACATTTAGTTTTTATTTTATTTAAATTTTTAATTCTTAAGTTTATTTTGTTTTATTTATGATAGGTTTTATTTATTTTATTTTAGTTTAATTTTATTTATTTTATTTATTTTATTTAGGTTATGTTTTGGTTTAAGATTAGGTTTTAGTTTAGGTTTTCATTTTATTTTATTTTTTTATTTTATTTAGGTTTAGGTTTATTTATTTATTTTATTATTAGGTTATTTTTAGTTTTGGTTTAGGTTTTTAGGTTTTTATGGTTTAGGTTTTGGGGTTAGGGTTTAGGGTTTAGAGTTGTAAATTTCAGAGATTAGGGTTAAGGGTTTAAGATTTAGGTTTATTTTTTAGGAAAATTATGGAAATTTTATTGGCATAAAGAAAAGTATAAAGTCTTTAGAAAAGGTAAATCTCTAAGCTAATGCTCAAAGAGCTACAATAAATCCTTAAGAGATAAACACCATAACTATTACAATAATGAATGAAAGAAAGGAAAAAAAATGAAAAAATAAATAGCAAAAAATCCGTGTGAGCAATAGTAAACTTCATTTGGTCCATCTGATATTAGAAAGCTCCACCTGAAAGACTCTCCCAACCTATAAAAGAAATCTACAACATACTTTCGAAAGGATGAGTATAATTAAGCAAGCATAAAAAGTAAGAGAAAATAAAATGAGTAAAGTAAAGAAAAGGCTCAGGCTCAGTTACAATCATCTCAAGGAACAAAACTATATGTAAGCATCTAGAATTCAAGAGAAGGGTTACAATTACATATAGGGCTACCAGCAAAAAGAAGAAAGAGTGGGAAACATCAAGGCTATCATAGCCAGCAGATCTTGTGTAGCCCATCATCCAAAGTTCATCATCCAACAAGGCTGCAAAATCCTCCAAATACAAACACAACAACGAACCACCAAGCCACCAGAACAACCAAGCCCATAATTTTGTTTTTAGGCTTTAGGGTTTTGGGTGTAGGGCTTAGGGTTTTGGGTTAGCTTAAGGTTTAGGCTTAATTTAGTGTTTATGATTTAGGGTTTTGGGTTTAGGCTTTAAGGTTTAGGGTTTCTATGGTTTAGGGTTTAGGGTTTTAGGTTTATGCTTTTAGGGTTTAGGGTTTAGGATTAGGGTTTAGGGTTTAGGTTTTAGGGTTTAGGGCTTGGGGTTTATGGTTGTAGGCTTAGGGTTGTAGGTTTAGGGTTTGTTTTAGGGTTTAGGGTTTAGGGTTAGTTTTAGGGTTTAGGGTTTAGGATTTTAGATTAAAGGTTTAGGGTTTTTTTAAAAATTAAGTAAACTAGTAGGTTTAGGTTTATTTAGTTTATTTATTTTAGTTTATTTTATTTTTTATTTTTATTTAGGTTACTGTATTTATTTTATGTTTATTTATGTTAGTTTAGGTTAACTTATTTTAGTTTATTTTTTAGGTTTAGGTTTAGGTTTAGGTTTATTTTCTAGTGTATTATAATTTTTATTTTAATTTTTAGGTTTAGGTTTTATTTTTTATTTTTAGATTTAGGTTTAGTTATTTATTTTATTTTTTTTAGGTTTCGATTTTAGGTTTTTATTTTAGGTTTATTTTTAGGCATTATTTTTTAGTATAGGTTTAGTTTTATTTTTGGATTATTTTATTTTATGTAGTTTAGCTTTAGGTTTAGGCTTAGTTTATTTTATGTTTAGGTTTAGGTTTTATTTATTTTAGTTTAGTTCATCTTACTTTTGGTTTACATTTATTTTATTTTTATTTTAGGTTTAGGATTTTTTTTGTTTAAGGATTAGGTTTTATTTTTTTATTTATTTTTAGGTTTTATTTTTCAGGTTTAGATTTCTATTTAGTATTTATTTTATTATATTTTAGGTTTATTTTATTTTTATTTTATGTTTAGTTTTTATTTTATGTTTAGTTTTTATTTTATGTAGGTTTTTTTTAGTTTAATTTAGTTTTTTATTTATTTTATTTTAGTTTAGTTTTTATTTTTTATTTTATTTTCTTTTTAGGTTTTGGTTTAGGTTTAAGTTTTAGTTTATGTTTTTATTTTATTTTATTTTTTCATTTTATTTTGGTTTAGGTTTTTTTTTATTTATTTTATATTTTGGTTTTATTTAGTTTAGGTTTAGGTATTTAGCTTTCTAGGGTTTCGGGTATAGGGTTTATGTTTTAGGGTTTTACTTTAGGTTTATTTTTAGGTTTTATTTTTTTAGTCTAGTTTAGTTTATTTTTAGTTTATTTTATTTTATTTAGTTTAGGGTTTAGGTTTAGGTTTTATTTATTTTAATTTGTTTATTTTATTTTTATTTTAGGTTTAGTTCTTATTTTTAGTTTAAGGTTTGGGTTTTAGTTTTTATTTAGTTTTAAGTTTTCTTTTCAGGTTTATTTTTTAGGTTTAAGTTTTTACTTAGTTTTTATCTTATTTTATTTTAAGTTTATTATATTTTTATTTTACATTTAGTTTTTATTTTATTTAGGTTTTTTATTTTATGGTTTATATTATTTGTTTTCATAAATTTAGGTTTTTATTTATTTAACTTTAGTTTATTTTTAGTTTTTATTTTATTTTATTTTCAGGTTTAGGTTATTAGTTTTAATTTAGGTTTTTAATTTATTTATTTTATTATTTTATTTTGGTTTGGGTTTTATTTATTTTATTTTAGGTTTTATTTACTTTAGGTTTAAGTTTTAGGGTTTTATTTTATTTAGGTTTAGGTTTTATTTATTTTATTTTAGGTTTATTTACTTAGGTTTTTTTGATTTAGGGTCAGTTTATGCCTTTTTAGGGTTTAGTGATTAGTGATTAGGGAAAGCCCAGGGGAGTGGGGCTTTGAGTTTATGGTGTGGCTCAGTGGCGGGTTTAAGGGTTAGACCAGGTGGGTAGGGAGTTTAAACTCAGGGTAGGGTTATGATTGGGTAGTTTAGAGTAGTGGGGGTTTAGAATCAGTTGGGTTTAGGGCCCAGTGGCTGGGTAGGAGTGGCCTGGGAGGTAAGGGTGGGGTGGGTTAGGATTTTATGGCCTTTTAGTTTCAGGTTTATGGTTAGGTGGGTTTCGGTTTATTTTAGTTATTTTAAGATTTGGGCCTAGGGTAAAGGTGGGGTTTAGGGTTTTTTTTTTAAAGTTAAACCCAGGTTTAGGTTTTTTAGTTTTTTTTTATTAATTTAGTTTTATCGAGATTTATTTTTTTATTTTTAGTTTATTTTATTTATTTTAGTTAATTTATTTTAGTTTAGGTTTTATTTTAGTTTATTTTTAGGTTAGGTTTATGTTTATTTTAATTTATTTATTTTTTATTTTATTTTAAGGTTTTATTTTTTATTTTTAGGTTTAGGTTTAGGTTTTATTTTATTTTTTTAGGTTTAAGTTTTAGGTTTTTATTTTAGGTTTTATTTTTTATTTTAGGTTTAGGTTTATTTTTAGTTTATTTTGTTTATTTTAGTTTAGGGTTTAGGTTTAGGTATTATTTATTTTAGTTTAGGTTTAGGTTTATTTTTTTGTTTATTTTAGCTTCAGGTTTTTTTTTTAGTTTAAAGTTTAAGTTTTAATTTTTATTTATTTTTAGGTTTAGGTTTTTAATTAGTTTTTATTTTATTTTAATTTATGTTTTTTTTATTTAGTTTTTATTTTATTTTGATTTTCCATTTTTAAGTTTATTTTTTTTAGTTTAGTTTAGGTTTTTATTTATTTTAATTTAGTTTAGGATTTATTTTTTATTATCTTTTATTTAAAGTTTTAGGTTTATGTGTAGGTTTTTGCTTTAGTTTATCTTATTTTAGGTTTATTTTATTTCTTTAGGTTTTATAGTCAGGTTTTTTGAATTTATTTAGGTATTTAGCCCAAGGCCCAGGTTTAGGTTTTAGTTTTGTGGCCTTTTCAGTTTAGGGCCCAGTTCAGAGTTTAGTTTCAGTTTGTGGCCCAGGCCCAGGGCTCATTCAGGTTAGTTTAGTGGCCCAGGGCCTGGGTTTAGGGCCCAGTTAGTTTTCAGGGCTGTTTAGGTTTAGGGAGGGTTTGGGTTTGGGGGTTTAGGGTTTAGTGGGGGTTTGAGGTTTAGGTTTTAGGGTTTGGGTTCAGTAGTTTGGTTTAGGTTTAGTGTTTTGGGTTTAGGTCTGGGTAGGGTTTGTTTAGGTTTAGTGTTTGGGTTTGGCAAGATTAGGGTTTAGGGTTTGGGGTCTGTGGTTCGGGGTTTAGTGTTTATGGTGAGGGTTTTTTTTTATTTTTTTAAAATTTTTTTTTATACTTTTTGGGTTTATGTTTTAAGATTTAGGGTTTAGGATTTATGTTTTAGGTTTAGATTTCAGTTTTAGTTTAATGTTTATTTTTGGTTTTTTTTAACAGAGAATAAATTTAGATTTAACATTTCTTCTTTTCAATTTCATCAACCAAGTAACACACCAAGTTTTCTAAGACACAAGTGATGACATAGATAAAAAATGAGCATGCATAGAGCAAATCAAAAACCTTAGATAACTAGAACCGCCTCTACTGTAAATACAATTTCAATAAGCAATAGATCGCATTGGTCATTCTTCAGTTTCTCCGGTTCCCATTAGAACCACACTCGCTTCACAAATTGCGAGATCCTCCATCATATCTCGAATCTATCCCTCTGCCACCACGATGGCTGTAACCTCCGTCGCTCCTCCCACCTTCATAACCACCACCTCCATATCCACCAGCACCTCTAGATCCTCCACCTCTACGTCCCTCTTTCATAACCGCCACCTCCATATCCATCATCATATCTACTAGCACCTCCAGGGTTAGGGTTGGGGTTGACTTGTGGTTTTTTTGGCTTTATGGTTTTGGGGTTTTATGGTTGGGTTTAGGGATAGCTAGGGTTTTTAGTTTAGGGTTTAGGGTTTTAAGCTTTAGGGTTTAGTATTTAGGGCTTAGGGTTTTAAGGTTTAGGGTTTAGGGTTTGGGTTTAGGGTTTAGGGTTTAGGGTTTAGGGTTTAGGATTTATGGTTTATGGTTTAGGGTTTTAAAGTTGGAGGTTGTTTAAGGTTTAGGGTTTAAGGTTTGGGGTTTAGGGTTTAGGGTTTAAGGTTTTTATTTATTTATTTCTTTACTTTTAAATTTTTTTAAATTAAGTAAATGAGTAGGTTTAAGTTTATTTAGTTTATTTTTTATTTATTGTAGGTTTAAAGTTTTTTTTAAATTAGGTAAACTGGTATGTTTAGGTTTTTCTTAGTTTATTTTTTATTTATTTTAGTTTATTTTATTTTTTATTTTTATTGAGGTTTATTTTTTTTATTTAGTTTAGTTTATTTATTTTAGGTTTATTTTTTTTATTTAGGTTTTTTATTTTAGTGTATTTCTAAGGTTTAGGTTTAGGTTTAGGTTTACTTTTAGTTTAGTTTAATTTTTATTTTATTTCTTAGGTTTAGGTTTTATTTTCTTTTTTTAGGTTTAGGTTTTAATTTTTATTATATTTATTTAGGTTTAGGTTTTAGATTTTTATTTTAGGTTTATTTTTAGTTTATTTTATTTAATTTTGTTTAAGTTTAGGTTTAGGTTTAGGTTTTATTTATTTTAGTTTAGTTTATTTTAATTTAGGTTTAATTTATTTTGTTTATTTTTTATGTTTATTTTTTTTTTAATTTTAGGGTTTATGTTTTATTTTTATTTATTTTAGGTTTGGGGTTTATTTATTTTTTTGTTTTATTTTATTTAAAAATTAATGTTTATTTTAGGTTTAGTTTTATTTTATTTTGTTATTTTATTTTTCTTTATTTTATTTTAGTTTAGTTTATGATTTTTATTTTATTTTAGTTTAGTTTTATTTTATTTTTTTATTTAGGTTTAGGTTTAGGTTTTAGTTTAGGTTTTTATTTTATTTTATTTAGGTTTACCATTTATTTATCTTTTAGGTTTTATTTAGTTTAAGTTTATGTTTTAGGATCTTGGGTTTAGGGTGCATGGTAGGAATTATGATCTGGGGTTTTAGAGTTAGGTTTAGGGTTTAGTGTTTATGGTGAGTGTTTAATTTTTATTTATTACTGGGTTTTTTATTATTTGGTTTAGGTTTAAGGTGTTTATGGTTTAGGCTTTAGGGTTAGGGTTTGGGCTCAGGGTTTAAGGTTTAGTGGTTTAGGGTTAGGGTTGTGGTATAGCCAGTTTAGGTTTTAGGTCTGGGTTTGATTTAGGGTTTTAAGATTTTGTGGGTTTGTGGTTTAGGGTTAGCAGGTTTAGTTTAGTTTAGACTTTAAGGGTTTGGTGGTAAAGGTCTGTGGGTTTGGGATTTGTTTAGTTTATGGACTTTAATGTTTAGGGTTGTTTTAGGGTTGGGGTTTAGTTTGGGTTTAAGTTTAAGGTTTAGGGTAGGATTTAAGGTTTAGGGTTAGGGTTGTGGGTTAGGTCGGGTTTAGGATATGGGTCAGGGGGTTAGAGTTTAGGGTTTTAGGTTTAGTTTTTGGTAGGTTTTTTATTTAATTATTATTTTTATTTAAATTAAGTAAACCAGTGGGTTTAAGATTATTTAGTTTATTTTTAATTTATTTTAATTTATTTTAATTTATTTTATTTTTTATTTTGCTTTATTATTATTTATATTTAGTTTAGTTTATTTATTTTAGGCTTATTTATTTTAGGTTTTTATTTTAGTTTATTTTTTATTTATGTTTAGTTTAAGTTTATATTTAGTTTATTTTATTTTATTTTATTTTAAGTTTAGGTTTTATTTTTATTTAGGTCAGTTTAGTTTGGGTCCAGGGTGGGAGTTTTAGTGGTTATTTTGGTGGCTCAGGGAGTGGTAGACTCAGGTTTAGGAGGAGTTTAGGCCTGTGGAGGCCTGTTTAGGGAGGTCAAAGTTTGGGAGTAGGGTTTAGGATTTAGGGTAGGGTTTGGTGAGGGTGGTTTAGTTTAGTAAAGATCTGTGGTCATCAGTGGTCTGGGGTCCGGCCTAGTGTTGGGGGTCAGTGGAGGGTATGTTAGGCCCAGGATTGGGATCAGTGTATGGAGTACTTAGAGTTTGGTAGGGTTATTTTATTTAATTATTTTATTTTAGGTTTAGGTTTGCAATTTAATATTTATTTTAGATTTTATTTTTAGTTTTATTTAGTTTATTTTATTTTATTTAGTTTAGGTTTATTTTATTTTAGTTTAGGTGTTGTATTTATTTTAGTTTATTTATTTAAAGGTGTATTTTGTTTACTTTTATTTTATTTTATGTTTTAAGTTTTTTTTTAGTAGAGTTTAAGTATGATTTTTTATTTATTTTTAGGTTTTTTTTATGTTTAGTTTTTTATTTAGTTTTTTTATTATTTTATTTTAGGTTTATTTTAGTTTTATTTTAGGTTTAGTTTTTATTTTATTAAGGTTTTATTTTAACTTTATTTTTTTAGTTTAGTTTTTTATTTTATTTTATTTTAGTTTTTTATGTTTTGTTTTATTTTATTTTTAGGTTATGGTTTAGGTTTAGGTTTTAGTTTATGTTTTTATTTTATTTTATTTTACTTTTTTATTTTGTTTAGGTTTAGATTTTTTTTATTTATTTTATTTTTAGGTTTTACTAAGTTAAATTTAGGTTTTTAGGTTTTTAGGGTTTAGGGTTTGCGGTTTAGTGTTTAGTGTTTAAGGTTAGTTTACGGATTAGAGTTTAGGGTTCAGGGTTTGGGGTTTAGGGTTTAGGGTTTAGGGTTGTAGGTTTTAGGATTTTTTTTAGGAAAAGTTAGAATTTTATTACCATAAAAGGAAAATATATAATGTCCTTAATAGGGGTAAAGCTCAAAGTTCTACTGCTCTTAGAGCCATAAGAAACCTAAAGAGCTAAACCCCCATCTAAGTACAATAGAAAATAAAAGAAAAATAAAAACAAATACAATAGCCAAAAAGCATATGAGAAAAAGGCACTGAATATGACCAATACAACTCATGAAAGTAATAAAAGGACTTGTCAGAAGCAGCTCTTGATCCCTTTGAGAAAGCAAGATAAGCAAGATACACACCAACAACACTTGAGTTCATTGAGTAAAGCTCATTCCATCTGTAAAGTTCCAACCTGTAAAAGAATTCATCAAAACACTACAAAGGCAATAATCATAGCTCAAGGGAAAAGGTTAAAGTAAACAATTTAGAGAGAGTTGAGAAAGAGAAGGCTTAGGCTCAGTTAAGATCATCTCAAGTGGCAACAATACATATGAGCATCCAAACGTCCTAAGAAGGGTTACAGACATATGTAATGCTACCAACCAGAGAGAAGATATGAGTAAACATCACAAACAATATAAAAGATACCATATAGATTGAATGAAAAGAAATAATGATCTACCAAAACCCATATCAGATTAGAGGATAAAACCTAGTAACTCCACCAAAGCAACCAAAAAAGGAAGACAAACAAGATGAATGGGGTAAAACACGACCCAACAAAATAGTCCCAAAGGCATAACAACAACCCACGACTATTTCCAGAGCACTACCAATCCAAATCCAAGGGAAAAACCTCCACCAAAATAGCAAAATAATAAAAGATAAGCAGCACCAGAGAGAGGAAAGCCATAAGGACACCAAGAGGGCATCTAGAAATTACCATCAAAACCACCACCAAGGTAGTAGAAAAAATAACAATTCTAGCACCATCGACCAAGAGGCAAATATTAGGAAATAAGGATAGCAACAGTACAATAACAAGACTACAACCAACCTTCAAAGAAACACCAAACCAATCCGGGCCAGAGAGCAAATACGAAAGCAAACCAAGATGTAGATAAAAATAGCCGCAACCATCTCCTCTAGTAAACAGAAACCCAAGCCTGGATAAAAAAAAAGAACCACAAAGCAACTGACCTCATACCTATCAATAGAGAAAATAACCAACAAAAAGAAAACACCAACCCAAACCAGGAAAACAACCAAAAAGAATTAAAAAAACCTAAGTGAAGAAAATCCTAAAGAGACTAATAGCTGCCACCCAACAACCAAGCACAACAACATAAGTTCCAATTCAGTAAAGGGAGCAGCTAGCCAAAATATGAGGTTAACCTAATATAGAGCACAAAATAAAGGGAAAGAAAAATAGCAGGAATAGCCACAACCCACCTAGAGATCTCCAAAAGAACCAAGAAATAAAATTGGTAGTCACTCTGTCAGACAAAAAACCAAGGTAAAAAAGGCCAAGAAGAACCATCCAACCACAAGCAGCAAATCATCGAGGAAAGGAATAAGGCCAGAGGCAAACAAAGCCCCTTCCAAACCCCATATAGTCACCATAAAAGAGAAAAGTGGAAGGCAACAACTAGAAAATGCTACCTCCAATCCACAAGGCAGAGGGAAAAACCAACCAGAAGAATCCCCCATGCGAAACCAGGAAAGGAGAACAATAACCACCAAACCCCAAAATTATGCCAAACTAGAAGAGACCAATAGCAACCATGAAAAAATGACCACCAAAAATAGTCAGGTAGATGGAAGAAGCAAATAGCAGTATCAAGCAGAACCAACCATAACAGCCAAAAATCCAAATCAAATAAGGTAAAAGATAACCAAAATAAGGGGCAAACCCAACATCAATTAATATAAGGGGTAGGCCAAAATCAACCACATCCACAACCTAGTAGGAGACCTCTAAAATATCACTAGTTGTATGACAAAAGAAGCATATCATGAGCCCTAGAAAGAAAACCACTAGTCTCAGAGGATAGGAAAACCAACTAAAAATAACACCACTATGACCCAAATAAGGGTCAGTCAAGTATACAATGAGGTAAAGAGGAAGGGGGTTTAAGTTTAGAAATAAACTAAAACCAATAATGTAGCTTTCATATAAAGTGAGATTGACCAGGACCCTAAAGAAAAATAGCAAAAACCAATTCTTGGTGAGGGAATGACTGAAAAAACAAAGAAAAAATAGACTTGATAAAACCACCACAGCAATATGATAAACAAAATAGCCTAAAGTTCAAATCTGAGGTAAGCTAGTCCAGTGTTATCCAGATTGACCAGACCATGTAGAAGCTTAAATAAGCTAAGGTTATAAAATAAAGTGAGCTCATTTAATTTAGATCCCAAATTAGCCAAGAAATCAATAAAAGCATTACCTTTACGAAGAATGTGAGAAATTTTGTAGTAAACTTGAGAAAGAAGCTTTTTAGTGTGATTAAGAAGATAAAATAAGTTAGCATTCCCCATTTTATTAGTATTGAGCATATCAAGTAAAAGAAGAGCATCAACTTCAATCCAAATATTAAAGAGTCCTTTGCTTAAACAAATATCAATAGCTTTATTAACAACCATGATCTCAGCAAAAATAACAGAACAAGCTTTGAGGGGGTAGGCAAAAGCACAAATGACAGTACCTTTAGAATCCCTAAGAATTCCACCACAACCGTATTTATTTGGGGAAACAGAACCATTAGTATTGATCTTTATAAAATTTTCTTTGGGCTTAATCCATTGTATAATCCTAATACTCTTGTAGGAAGGGTCATCATGCAAAGTCATACCCAATTTTTTAGCCACAAATTTATAACCTCTAAAATGAAGATTACTAATTAAATTTGCATTAAAAAAGCATGAATTTTTTTCCTTAGTTCTAGCAAGGATCCTTCTATGGTTCATAGGGATGCCTCAATATTTAGCATTATTTCTATCCACCCAAATGAACCAAATAAGGGTAATAGCAATTAAAACTTTCATATGACCTTTCATAGGTTTATGGAAACAAACTTCAAGAAGTTGATGTAACTAAAGAGAGCCATGAAAATAGTTAGTGTTTATTAAATGATCATACCATATACAATGTTTGGAAGCAATAGCACCATTGACAAAAACATGATTAACATTTTCAATATGAAAGCAACAATAATACTTGGAAGGTAAATAAAACCCTTTAAGCTAGAGTAATGAATCTACAGGAATGAAGTTATTCAAAATTCTCCAAGCTAAAATAACATAAGAAATGGGAATGATATTGTTCCATAGTTTAATGAAAACATTAGAGGTGTTTTGTTTATTTCTAATAAAATTCCAAACCTCTTTAAGAACGAAATTTCCATTGTAAGAGAGCTTGAAACGAATTTGATCATATTTATTAGAAAAGAGAGCGATGTTGCAAAACTTGTCAAAAATAGAAACAGAATGTAATTCTCAAGTTTGTTTTCTTTCCTATTATTATTAAGCCTAAAAGAGTTAACTTTGATAGTAGTAGTAGAGTGTATAGATAAAAGGGAGTCAATAGAGCCATTTCCAATCCAATTGTCTTGCCAAACCCGAATGAATGCCCCAAAATATTAAGGATTCAATAACCCATTTAACGGAGAAAAGCCTTTCCCAAACCGGAGAGTCACCAACTTTATAAGCATAGATAAGAGGGTGTTTACCTTGGCAATATTTTTCCATCATAAAATTAGCCCAAAGGCTATCATTCTTTCTAAAATTCCACCAGAGCATATGAGAGAAGGCAGACATAGCTTCATGAATAGGTTTGCAACCAAGACCACCTTCACTCAAAGGACCACAGCATTTATTCTAGGATGTCAAATGCATTCTTTTAATAGAATTATTGGATCCCCAAAAAATTTATTAAGCAAGCGATCAATTCTGATAAGAGTAGAATTAGTGGGAATAATAGTTTGAATCAACTAAAAGGGCATAGAATTGAGCGTTCCTTTAAGAATAGTGAGCCTACCACAAAAAGGAAAGTAAATGAAATTCCTAATCAAAAATTTTATTTAAAATTTTTTGAATTAACTCATTAAAAAGATGAGATCATTTTCAACCTTTAAATAGACGAACATGCAAGTACTTAAGAGGTAAGTGTTGATGTTTAAAATTAGTGATATGCTGGATTTGATTGATTTTATTATTAGAGATACTTGAAAAAATTATAAAATAGCTTTTGTTATCATTGATAGAAAGACCACTTTCTCTACCAAAATTATTTAAAAAAATCTTGAGGTTCTTGATATGTTGAATAGAAGCATTGTAAAAAATGATGAAATCATCTACAAAGCTTAAGTGGGAAACAGAAAGACCACCAAGAGTTCTGTAGTACATACTAGGGTTATTTAAAAATAAGTCATTGATGCTCCTAGATAAGTACTCAACAATAATAGTAAATAAAGTAAGTGATAAAGGATCCCCTTGTCTTAAGCCATGGGAAGAATGAAAGAAGCCCAAAGCTTCCATATTAAGAAAAGTAGAAAATGAGACATTATTAATACAATTATTAATAAGAAAAGTAAATTTACAAGAAAACCTAATAAATTCAGAATATGCTATAGGAAATCCCAAGAGATATTATCAAAAGCTTTGGTAATATCTAATTTGCAAAGAAAGTTTCCACCTCTAGTCTTAGCATCTAAGTCATAAATTAATTTATGGGCAAGTAGAATGTTATTAGAAATAGATGTACCTTTAACAAAACCAATTTGGTTGAGAGAGATAATCTTATGAAGTAAAGGACTAAGCTTATTGGCAAGAATTTTAGAAATTAGCTTATTGAAGAAGGTGCAAAGACTAATAAGTCTAAAATCACTCCAATAGTTTGGATTATCTTTCTTAGGTATGAGAATGATAGAAGTGCAAAAATATATATATAGGAAAATAATTACCATTAAAAAAATTTGCCACAGCCTCAATCAATTCACTTTGAATAATAAACCAACAATGTTGAAAAAATTGAGCAATGAAACCCTCCAGACTAGCAACATAATCTATGTTCATGGTATTAAGAACTTTAAAAATTTCATCTTCATTAGCCATAATAGTAAGCAAATCATTGTCACCATTGGTAATAATAGAAGGAATCAAGTATGATTTAGAAATAGCTTCATAAGAGCAACTCTTATTAAGCATATTTCTAAAGTATTTAATAATCAACTTTAATATCATTATTCTCCATAATCCATTCTCCATTGTCATCTTTAATTTTTTGAATATTATTTAAAGCTCTTTTTTATTAACTAAAGCATGGAAATACCTAGTATTCCTATCACCATCCGCAATATGTTTACTAACAGCTTTTTTATGCCAATAAGTCTCTTCCAAATTTTGAAAATTAATAAGTTTATCAATTACCTCAGTCAAGTCCTTAATCTTAGAAGGATCAGACATAATAGAGACCTCAAGATCACAAACCATTTTTTCCATATCTTTGATATTAGCAAAAAGGTTTTTAAAGTAATGCTTGTTCCACCGACCCAGATTTTGCTTAAGTATTTTAAGCTTAAACCAAAGTCTATTCATCCCCATAATCAAATTATCAGGATGTAAAGGAGCTTTCCAATTATTAGCCACAACATTAAAATAATCAATATGTTGAATCCACATGTTCTGAAATCAAAAAGGAGAGGAATTTTTTAATCTATTAAAATTATCTTTAATAGAAACCAAAAGAAGAGCATTATCAGACAAGGTTTTGCTTATATGATCAACAGAGGTAATATGTCATTGAGTAATCCAATGAGTACTAAAAGGAATCTGATCAAACCTTTGTCTAAGTCTAGAGTTTTGCCAAGTATAATTAGAACCTTTAAAACCAATATCAATCAAATTACAATCAAGGATCATATTAGAAAATTATTCTATGGAATGAATATTAGGAGAGCAACCACCACTTTTTTTAGAAGTGAATAAAATAGTGTTGAAATCACCACCAACAAACCAAGGTTTATTGATAGTTGTAGCAAAATTCCTCAAATTATCCCAAAGAAGATTTCTACTAGATCTAAGCCCAAAACACAATAATCACCATAAGAGATTTAAGCATTGACAACTTATTGAAAATCATCATGAATAGAAACCTCTACAAAGTTAATCCAAAAACACCAAATCTTTTTACTGACATTAGGGGAAAATTTATTGAAATTGATCATTCTAGCAACATGGTTAATTTTGTTAGCATGAATAAGAGGCTCCAAAAAAATAAGTAAAGAAATATTATGTATACAACAAAGATTTCTAATATGGTTATGAATAGAGAGGGTACCAATCCCTCTAGCATTCCAAACAATAAAATTAACATAAAAAGGGGTTAAGAAAAGGTTAATTAAGAGAGGGGAGGGAGGCCGTAATCGATCTAGTGTTTTGTAGCAGTTTGGGAGGGAAATTTTTAAATTTTTTTTAGCATGATAAGTTTGGAAACCATTTTATTTTCCCATATAATCATCATTTGAGAAAGATTTAACAACATTAGCCATAGATTTAGGAGTAATCTCCTTATTAGAAATGAGTTCTCCTTCTTCCAAGACATTAGAATTTATTAAAGCCAAATCATCATCAGGAATAACAAAAGAGGGAGTAGAAACATATTTATTTAGAGGAAAGTGAGAACACCAAGCCCTTCCTCTTCATGGTCCAAATTATTAGACAAAGCCAAATCTTTATGAGAATTTAAATCATACTAAATCTTGAAAATAGAATTTGTCTCTTCAGCCTGATTATCATGAGGTATTAAAGCCATATTCTACATTGAATTTGAATGATGCATGACATTAATACCCTCATTTATATTCTCAATCAAAGCTTCAATTTCATCAATCAAAGCTAGCAATGATTTAGGGATTGAATTGGAGGAAATAGAATCGTCATCCAAAAGTTTAGAAAATCTATTATTGTTCATATTAAAGCCTTCAATTGCGCAGAAGAAGTAAGAGGTAAAATAGGCTTATTAGGAACAATCAAAAATTCCTTTTTTTTTGAAGTATTTTTTTGATATTTAACAGTGATCGACTTATGGTTAGGAATATAAGTTTCCTTAACAGTGATTTTTTTTTAGGTGAGGATGAAGAATGCAACATTCAGAATTATCATGCTAGTGGATTTTATAGTGAGAACAAAAGATAGGGAGATTTTCCATTTCAATTCTTAGCATTTAACCATAATTTTTAGATCCCAACCAGATTTCTTCGGGGTGTTTCTTGGTAAGGTCTAATCAAACAAAGATTTTAACCACTAAAGGATGAAATTTCGTAGTCATTAACTGATCAATTTGCAACGGCCAACCAAGTAAGGCACCCATAGTAAAAGGAATTGATGGTTAACAAAATGAATTTGCATATTGGGGAGAGAAATCCAAACTGGAACATCTTTGAATGATTTCAAAGTAGTCAGAGCAAAGTTAGTTGATGCCCTAGTAGGATCCATAGGATCCTTTGGTTTTCCCCAAGGAATCATCGATGAAGATTCCAAGCCACGGTGTCACTCTAATGAAGACATAAAATAGGCCAGCGATCATCGATTCAAGAAGGAATATAGTGAGAATCGTATAAAATAACTAGCAAGAAGTGACCAAAAGAAAAAAATGAGAGGAAATGGAAAATGTGAGCATGAGTAATGAGCTCTAATGCTTGTTTGTGTTTTAGTTTATGATTTTGGTTTAGTTTAGTTTATGTTAGTAGTTTAGGTTTTAGAGTTTTAGGTTTGGGATTAGGTTTAGTGTTAGTTTAGCTGGATATAAGGTTTAAGTTTAGATTGTGGGTTTAGAGTTTGGGAGGTTTACTAGCTGATTTAGTTTAGTTTAGTCAGGCCCAGTTTTGTTTAGCTCAGTTAGTTTATGGTTTGGTCAGTATTTTGATAGTTTAGTTTAGATCAGTTTAGGATCAGTTATATTTTCAGTGGTTTCAGCCCAGAGGGCCCAGAGTAGATTAAGTTTAAGAAGTTAAGGCCCAGAACAGGTTTAGCTCAGTGTGGCTCAGCCTTTAAGGTCAGTCAGCCCAGTCAGTAGAGTTAGGAAGTTCAGAGTCAGTTAGAGGGCCCAGCCCAGTTTAAGCCTGAGCTCAGGGTCAGTTCAGGTCTTCCAGGCTCAGCCCAGTCAGTCAGGCCCAGCTCAGTCAGATTTTAGTCAGGCCCAGTCAGCCAGTCAGCCCAGGGTTATAGTCTCACACTAGGCTCAGCTCAGGATCAGTTAGCCTAGTTTATACTCAAGACTCCAGGTTCAGAGTCAGCCCAGTTTAGGCCCAGTTTGGCCTGGGCTCAGCTCAGGGCTAATGGCCCAGGATCAGGTAGATGCATAGCTAGGGCTCAGCCTAGGTTTAGGTGGAGTTTAAGGGTCATGGTAAGTAGAGGTTTATGGAGAATTTAGAGTTTATTGTTAGGGTTTATGATTTGGGGTTGGGGGGGTCAGTTGTAGGTTTAGGGTTTAGGAGTTTGGGGTTTAGAGTTTAGAGTATGGTTTATGTAGGGCTTTGGGTTGGGGTTAGGGTTTTGGGTTTAGTGTTTATGGTTTATGCTTTTGGGGTGGTTTAGTGAGGTTTTTAGGTTTAGTTTTAGGGTTTAGGTTTAAAGTTTTTTTTAATAGAGATTAAATTTATATTCAACATTTCTTTTTTTTTTCACCAACCAAGTAGTACACCAAGTTTTCTTAGACACAAGCAATGATATAGATTAAAAATGAGCATGCATAGAGCAAATAAAAAAGCTTAGATAATTATAATTATCTCTACTGTAAAGATGCAATTCTATAAGAAGTAGATCAGAACGGTCGATCTTTTGTTTCTTTAGTTCCCATCAGAATCACCCCCGCCTCTCGAGTTGCAGGATCTGCCATCATATCCTTGATCTATCCCACCGTGACAACCACGGATGTAACTCGCTCCTCCCGCCTCCATAACCACCACTGCTCCGACAACCACCTCCATATTCACCAACAACTCCACATCCCCCACCACAACTGCGATAATCGTCGCCTCCACCTTTGCCTCCATCGCTAGATCTAGACTGAGCCTAGTTAACACCGATGTTCCTACCGTGAAGGTTCTGCCCATTATTAGGGTTTAGGTTTAAGTTTAGGTTTTAGGGTTTAGTTTTATTTCTTATTTATTTAGTTTCTTTTGGTTTAGGTTTAGGGATCATGGTTTATGATTAGGGTTTAGGGTTAGGATTTAGAGTTTAAGGTTTAGGGTTTAGCATTTAGTGTTTAGGGTTTAGGGTTTAGGTTTTAGTGTTTAAGCTTTAGGGTTTAGGGTTTCTAGGGATTTTAAGGTCTAGTGTTTAGGCTTTAGGGTTTTGGGTTTTTATGGTTTAGGGTTTAGGATTTAGGGTTAGCTTAGGGTTTAGGGTTAGTTTAAGGTTTAGGGTTCAAGGTTTGGGGTTTTAGGGTTTAGGGTTTAGGCTTTGGGTTTCAGGTTTAGGGTTTAGGGTTTATAATTTAGGGTTTCTATTTATTTATTTATTTATTTTTAATTAAGTAAAGTGGTAGGTTTAAGTTTATTTAGTTTATTTTTTATTTTTTTTAGTTTTTTTAGTTTTTTTTATTTTTATTTAGGTTCAATTTTACTTTTATTTAGTTTAATTTATTTATTTTAGGTTTATTTATTGTAGTTTAGGTTTTTTATCATTTATTTTTTAGGTTTAGGGTTTAGTTTTATTTTATTTAGTTTAGTTTTATTTTTATTTCATTTTTTTTAGGTATTTATTTTTATTTTATTTTTAAGTTGAGATTTTAGGTTTTTATTTTAGGTTCATTTTTAGGTTTTATTTTTTACCTTAGGTTTAGTTTTATTTTTAATTTATTTTCTTTTTTTTTTAGTTTAGGTTTAGGTTTAGGTTTAGTTAATTTTTGGTTTAAGTTTTATTTGTTTTAGTTTAGTTTATTTTAGTTTAGGTTTAGGTTTATTTTTTTTATTAAAGGTTTATGTTTTTTTTTAGTTTAGGGTTTAAGTTTAATTTTTTATTAATTTTAGGTTTTATTTTTAAGTTGATTTTCAAGATTTATGTGTTTATTTAGTTTCTATTTTATTTTATTTTTATTTTAGGTATAGTTTTTATTTTACTTAGGTTTTTTATATTTTTAGTTTAGTTTAGGTTTTATTTATTTTATTTGAGTTATGTTTTCATTTTTTATTTTATTTTCTTTTTAGGATTAGGATTCAGTTTTATTTTAGGTTTTTATTTCATTTTATTTTATTTATTTATTTTTTTTTAATTTAGGTTTTTTTATTTATTTAATTTTTAGTTTTTATTTAGTTTAGGTTTAGGTTTTTAGTTTTTTAGGGCTTAAGATTTAGGGTTTAGGGTTATTTTATGGTTTTCAGGTTTAGGATTTAGGGTTTAGGGTTTAGGGTTTGGGGTTTTTAGGGTTTACGGTTTGGAGTTTACGGTTTAGGTTTTGGTTTAGGGTTTAGGGTTTTTGGTTTTTTTTTTTATAAAAGAGAACAAATTCAAATTCAATATTTCTTTTTTTATTTCATCAACCAAGTAACACTAAAAGTTTTCTAAGACGCAAGAGACAACATAGATAAAAAATGAGCATGCATAGAACAAATCAAAAACCCTAGATAACTAGAACACTTTCTAGAAGGCTGCGAAGACATCGATCATTGCTCTTGCCTTCTCCAGCTCCATCAAATCCCTTCTTCTTGAATAAGGGATCCCCCATCATATCCACTAGTAGCTCCGTCGCTCTTCCTGCCACCATCACGGCTATGACCTCCGTCACTCTTCCTGCCTCCATAACCACCACTACTCCGACCACCACCTCCATATGCACTAGTAGCTCCAGATCCCCCACCACCACTATGATTACTGCTGCCTATGCCATCACCACCACAACAAGATCTCCGAGTGGACGAAGTTCCCATATCAAGGTTTTGCCCATTCTGGTTCACGTTAAGTTTAGTTTATTAGTTTTTAGGTTTAAGTTTGTTTTAATTTATTTAGTTACATTAGGTTTAGGTGGGTGGGGTGTGGTGAGGGTGTCAGGGCCTGGGAAGGTAAAAGTAGTATTCTTTGGTGGTGGGATCAGGGGCCCAGTGGCCCAGCATTTAGGTTTATCTTTTAGGGTTTATTTAGTGGAGGATGGGATGTCAGTGATTTGGAGTTTAGGCGCAAGGTGTGTGGAGGGCCTTTAGCCTGGGGTAGATTTAGGTTGGTGGTAGGGCTCAGTGGGTTTGGAGTGAGGTTTAGGTTTAAATGGCCCACTGATGGCTTTAGTGGTCCCAGTAGCATCACTAGTGGGTTAGGGTATAGTTTTTTATGGTTTAGGGTTTAGGGGTTTAGGGTTTAAGGTTTAAAGTTTAAGAATTACTTTTTATGATTTAGGGTTTAGGATTGAGGGATTAGGGTTTAGGATTTAGGGCTTATGGTTTAGGATTTTTTTTTTCAGATTAAGTAAACCGATAGGTTTTGGTTTATTTAATTTATTTAGTTTATTTTTTATTTACTTTAGTTTATGTTATTTTTTATTTTGATTTTGGTTTTTTTTAGTTTATTTTATTTATTTTAGGTTTATTTATTTTAGTTTAGCTTTTTTATTTTAGTATATTTTTAAGGTTTAGGTTTAGGTTTATCCTTATTTGTTTATTTAGTTTTATTTTTTTATTTTTTAGGTTTAGGTTTTATTTTTTATTTTTAGGTTTAAGTTTAGGTATTTTTTTATTTTTTATTTTGGTTTAGGTTTAATTTAGTTTATTTTATTTTATTTAGTTTAGGGTTTAGGTTTAGTTTATTTTAAGTTTAGGTTTTGGTTTTATTTATTTTAGTTTAGTTTATTTTAGGTTTATGTTTATTTTATTCTATTTATTTTAGGCTTAAGTTTTTTTTTTAGTTTAGGGTTTGGTTTTATTTTTTTATCTATTTTTAGGTTTATTTTTTAGGTTTAGGTTTTTATTTAGCTTTTATTTTGTTTTATTTTAAGTTTATTTTATTTTTATGTTATGTTTAGTTTTTATTATATTTAGGAATTTTCATTTTAGGTTTATTTTATTTTTTTAATTTAGTTTAGGTTTTTATTTATTTTATTTTAGTTTAGTTTTTTTTATATAATTTTTTTTAGGTTTAGGTTTAGGTTTAGGTTTTAGTTTAGGTTTTTATTTATTTTATTTATTTATTTTATTTAGGTTTAGGTTATTTTTATTTATTTTATTTTTAGGTTTTATTTAGTTTAGGATTAGGTTTTTAGATTTTTAGGGTTTAAGGTTTAGTGTTTAAGGTTGAGGGTGTATGGTTTAGGGTTTAGGGTTTAAGGTTTGGGGTTTAGGGTTTAGGGTTTAGGGTTGTAGGTTTTAGGGTTATAAGTTTAGGATTTTTAGGGTTTAAGGTTTGGGGTTTAGGGTTTAGGTTTTAGGTTTAAGGTGTAGGTTTTAGTTTATGGTTTAGGGGTTTTAGTTCTTTTTTATTATTTTAACAAAGAACAAATTTAGATTCAATATTTCTTCATTTTGATTTCGCTAACCAAGTAACAAACTAGGGACGTGAGGCAATCAGTTGACCTACTTGGGGCTAGATAAAGCCTCGTGTTCCCCGGATGTCTAGACTATATACCCATTACCATTCAATCTTATATAAATCAACACATGAATAGGGGAAAGAGAACTCAACATTCATACACTTCAGCTATAAGCACATGCATTTCTTATGTATTTATAACTAGCATCATAACACATATTATTATTCATTTATAAGATTTTAGAAAATACATTTGGATTTAATAGTGATAAAAGCCACACATATATTAAATTAAATCAACACATGCAAGCTTACGTAAAGGAAATCCATTTTATTGTACTTTATTTTGAAAAGATGGATGCATGAATTCAAATGAAATACCAAATTTAACATGATTGGAAAGAGAACAATCAAATATAAGCATGTGATTCATTCAACCAAACTAGTTCTTAAGGACAATCAAATCAAATAAGATTCTTTAAAGCAAACCAAAGCTTCTTTATTAATTAAGTTTTGGATTTGATTTGATTTAAAGAGGAGAAGAGAAATAATCACTTGTTGTGTTAAACCCATTCCCACATTAGTGATTTGATTTAACTTAAGGAAATGTAATTAATTTGAGTTTATGGGTTAATTAAGTTGAACCCTTAATTAGATGAATTAATTACCTTACCTATGTCACCTTAAAGTAATTAACTAAATATTTATGAGCTAACATGATATGCATGGAAAATAAACCTGCAGCGATCCTAGGAAATAAAAGGGGTCTAATGCAATTGGCTCGTGATCAATAATTAATTAGATTAAAGGACTTAATGAATTACTCTTATGATTTTCTCACACATGTGGACTAACCATAATGTCATTAAACTCATTTAGGTTATTAAACACCTAAATTTCTACCCCATGATTTAATTAATTAAGGTCTGATGTGATTATGATTTAATTTGATTAAGTGATTTAATTAATTAGTTAAATCTTAGTTAATTTCATTTTGGAAGCATACCTCGCCGGAGCTCAAGACCGGCTCTCAAACAATTGAGGAAGCTTCATCTAGTGGAGACGAAGCCTTGTTGAGCAGCAATTGGATCAATTCCTTGACATTCGCTCGAAGGCGACGAACCAATGATTTGGAGCTTAGCTTTGATCGAAGTCCCACCTCTGGTGTTTGCGAAGCTTGGGAGATGATTCTTTCTATCTCTACAAGGCCTAGGGAAGGTGCGTGCAAAGTTAATTTGAGTTTGCTGGAGAAATGGGGAATTTATATTAAAAATGGGAGTGTCCTATTTTGGGATGGATGGGAATGGAATTTTTTTGATCGAGGAAAGAGCTAGAGTTAGGAAATGGCTCATTGTCTTGGGTAGGCCTCGAGAAATGATTTTGTGTGTATTTGAGTGGAAATGAAGGGTATACCTCCCATCATCTTGATGAGGGATCTGCTTTGGTTTAGAGTCCCATCATCTCAGGGAGTCATGGGTGGCAAGGAGGAGGTGAGTTGGCTCGACTTGGTTGGTTGAAGGTGTGAAGGTGGCTGCCAAGGAGGAATCATGGGTGTCCTATGGGTTTCAAATGCTCCAATGTTGAGGGTGAGGTGATTTCTCCTCCCATGTGATTTCTCCTCCCATGGATCATGGCCGACCCAACCACCCCATGGGTTAGGTTGGGTAGTGTCCTAGGTGCCTAGGTGGACCATTGGGAGAGTACCAAGTGGCCAAGGAATGAAAATGACCACATACATGGGTGATTTGTCTCATGTGATGCCCTTGACCCAATGATAGAATGATCATTTTGCATTAGATTTGATTTGGCCAGATTTGAAATGAGGCAAAAGTGGGTTAGCCCAAATTTCAAGTTAATTGGAGTTTATTTGGTTATGTTTGGCTCAATTTGACTCATTTAGGTAAAATTGGGTTAGGTTGGGTCAAGTTGACCAATTGGTCAAAATCAAGGGTTGGGTCAAGTTCATATGATCATTTGGGATGATTTGGTTCAATTTCTTTGGTTTAGTTTGGCTTGGATTTGATTTTGGCTAATTTGAATTCATTTGGGTCAAATTGGTTAAGTTGACCAATTTGACCAAATTGGCCAAATTGGCTTGGGTTGGGAATTGGTTTAGGTTAACTTGACCAATTGAAGATTATTATAGACTTTGGTTTCAATTAATTTGGATTTTGTTTTGATTTAGGCCAACTTGAACCTTTAGGTCAACTTGGGCTAAGTAGGTCAATTGGGTTCAATCAAGGCTTTTGTCAAGCTCAATAATTAAATTAGAATGAACTTGAGCCATTAGTTGCAATCAATTTGGCTTATATTTTGATTTGACCCAATTTTGTCTTTTAGGTCAATTTGGGTCAACTTGGGTCAAGAGGGCCAATTGGATTTGGTTTGACTTAATTGAAGGTCAAATCATATTCAAAAATTGATTTTGATTTGGCATGAATCATTAGTTTCAAGGGATTTGGCTTAGGTTCCAATTTGGCTAGTTTGGGTTCATATGGGTTAAGGGGTTGACTTATTTTGACTCAATTTGTGATAATTGATCAACCTAGGGTGATCAACAATCATGATGGGAGGTTTTGATGGACTTGGTTCAATCCAATTTGTGTAGAATTAAAACTTGGCTCAAATAGGTCAAATTGGCCACTTTGGGTCAAGTAGACCAATTGGGTTTAGTTGGCTTGATTTTGGGTTGAGTTTGATTTAGTTGAGTTTATATATGGATTTGGGATTGATATATAAATTCAATTGCAATTGGCTCGGGTTCAAATGGGTTTTTGTTCATTTGAATATTTCAAGTAAAAAGGGTTAAGTTGGGGTTGACTTGGGTTGAATTTGGTTTGTCTTGGTGATTGTAGATGTCATTTAGATTTGTGAATATGTTTAAAGGTATGATTGATTTTGGTTAGGTTAAGTCCATGGAGTTGGCTCATGTGGCTTAGGTTTGGATTTTGATTTGGTTTGATTTAGTTTTGATGATTTAAATGCATATTTCATTTAAATTTATGAAGATGATTGAAAATATGATTGATTTGTGAGAAAATCAATTGAGTTTGACTTGAATTGGATTATGATTTGGCTAAGTCCATGGGATAGGTCATATGGCTTAGGAAGGGTTTTGATATAATTTGATTTAGTTTTTATCATTTGAATGTAGATTTGATTTATATTGAGGAAGATAATTCAAGATAAAAATTTCTTATGAGAAAATCAATTGATTTTGGATTGATTTGGAATAAGATTTGGCTATTCCATGGGATAGGTCATATGGCTTAGGAAGGGTTTCAAGTTTGGATTTGATCATGGGCTTCAATCATTTGGTTTTGGAATTTGGGTTTGGATTTGGATTTGAATTTGATGTTTGAATTGAACTTGAGGTTTTATTTGAGAAGTTGAACATGGATTGGATTTGGGTTGTAGGATAGGTGGATTATCCTAATCCCTAAGGCATAACCTAATCTTATGGTTAACCCTTCTAAGTCTTTAGGCTTAGGTTAAGTGGTTACCTAATTGTTAGAAGTATCTTATGTCTAGGGAAGTCTTAGTGTCTAGAAGACTACTAAGTCTAATATGGGATGATTAAATCCGCACTCCAAAAGTCAGGTCAACAGGCCTTAGGCTTCATAGTGTTGCCCTTAGAGGTAGACGATTAGAAGACCGAAGCAAAGTATCACATTATAGACTTGGATATGTCTTTCAACACTTTGCTTGGGAGACCATGGATACATGAGAACAACATAGTTCGTTTCTCTCTACATCAGTGTATGAAGTTTGTGAGAGATGGGATCATCTACTGTGTCAAAGGAGATCTCAAGCCATTTATAGTTCACTAGGTCAGCATATATAAGAATGTGGCTTACTACATCCCTGAAATTCAACAAGTTTATTCTCGTGAACTTGGCCAAAGTTAAAAAATGAAAAAAAAATGAAAAAAAGGGAAAAAGAAAAATAAAAAGAAAAGAAAAATGAAAAAGAAAAAGAAAATAAAAGCAAGTGGAAATAGACTTGGAGAAGGAAGTGGAGCCTAATATTAGATTCCATCCACAGTTGGTTACTCCATTCGAACATATGGGTAGGATGACCTGACCTCCACCAAGTAGAGGTAGAGTCCAGTTCAAAGGCAGTCCCAGGGGTGGAAAATCTCATTATTGGCCACCCAATAGAAGATATGTCCCAGCTACAAAGGAGTATACTTGCTATCCATATAGACTAAAAATCTAGTTCTTAGGATGAGTCTTATATGGTTAGCACACCAACCAGCTCTTCTCAATAGTAGATTCCCTTAGAGGTGACACTTGAGCTAGATAGTGATGAATATCGGGCTCTAAAGCAAAGTATAAGTGCATCCAAGTCTATATGTGAAACAATTAGGCATCAATTGGGACACTTAGCTTTAACCCCACTTTCCTCTCAAAAAGTTGAGGGTTTGGTAGTTAAGGAAGTTCCTAAGTCATCCACAGGTGTGAAGACTTAGAGGTTCTTTCTGGGAGAATTATCCTTAAGTCAAGAAGTTGATGCAGAAGTTAAGGATGATTCATATAAAGATTTAATAGAATTATCTTTTGATTGGTACTTGCCTTGTGTTCATAATTTAACAAAGAAAGGGTTAATCCCACATACTTGGACAAAGCACAAGTCATACTACTTCGAAAGAATGTGGAAGAACAAATGCGAAAGCTCTCAATTAAGATTGGGACTAGGATTCGATACTGTGGTTCCAGTTAATGATGATGATTACTGCTTAGTCATCACTAATCATTTGGAACCTAATAGGTTAGTTTCAAATCATATTAACACATATGAGGAGTTGTGCTTAGAAACTTTAGATGATCTAGATGATTTTGAATTCAAAGATGCACCACCAGTTCAAAGAAGAGATCAAGTCAACCATCAATGAGCTCAAGAAAATTAACTTAGAAACTGAAGAAGATGCATGCTCGATATACAATTAATTATTTATTGAATAAAACTGAAACCAATGACTTAGTTAGGCTATTGATTGAGTTTAAGGACTACTTTGCATGGAGTTATGAAGAGATGCCTACATTTGCTCCTGATGTAGTGGTCAATAAACTAGCAATAGAGCCTACTGCTAACCCTATCGAGCAAGCTCCTAGATACATACGATTAAACATAGAACAACATGTCATTTCTAAAGTCAAGAAATTAATCTATGTTGGCTTCATCTAGAAAGAAAAATACCTTACCTAGTTAGCCAACATTATCCCAGTTAAGAAAAAGAATGGCCAAATTCACATATGCATTGATTTTAGGGATTTAGGCATGTCCGAAATATTAATTTCCACTACCAATCTCGGAGCTGATTGTGGACATTGCCTCATCTCATGCAGTCTTCTATTTTATGGATGGATTATCTGGATATAACCAAATAAAGATGGCCCCTAAAAATGAAAGAAACACTACTTTTAGAATCCTCATCAAAATCTTTTGCTATAAGGTCATGCCTTTCAGCTTTAAAAAAGTCAGTGCCACATATCACGGTGTGCGATCGATAATAAGAAGGGGCTATATCGAACTTATCTTATCTCATATTTACAAATCCAAAGGGATAGTCTACTGGCTGTGGGGTAGAGCTAGCCAACCTAAGGGGTTGCCTTTCAGTGTGCAATGGCTATGCTAGGAAGAAGGCATAGCAGACTTACATCTTCTAATGCAGGGAATAACCGCTAGGGTGACCTGTTGGTAGCACAACAAATGGAAGCTGACTTAGGGGTGACTACTGAGTGAATGTCGTTGGGGACTAATATCAATTGAAGAGTAGTTAAGCAACTTTTATTTAGAGTTTTGCTGACACTATCTTAAAGATAGGATGCCTACTTGGAAAAAGGTACCACTAAGGGTGTCCTACTAATCCACAAGTGAATATATATTTTATTTATATGTTTATGTGGACCCTGTTGGTGTACGATGGACCACACTGAGAATGGGCTATATTGGGCTTGACCTATCTCAAATTTACTAGACCAAGGGAGAATCTACACATCCATAGGGCGGATTCTCCAACCATAGGGGTGGATACTGGGAAAGGAGAATTATCCAATCCGATAGTAACCCAGGTAATGCAGGTAGTGTCTAAATGGGGTTGCAAAGGACGTTATCCATATATAATGACCATAGGGGAGGTGTTGCTAGGGGCGTTATCCTAAACCCTGGAAAAGAAAGCTTACAGGTGCATAGTGGACAACTCAACAAGAAAGTGTAGTAGACTTACAACTGTCATGAGTAATATATCCTAAGGTGCGAGAACCAACCAACCTAAGGTGTATCCATCAGCATGAGTGGTGTATCCGTCAGCATAGTAAGAACCAACCAACCTAAGTTACCCTTCGGTGTGCAATGATCAATCTGGAAAGAAAGCATGTAGGCTTACAATTTTCCAAGTGAAACTAATCATCAGGATAGTTTGTTATTGACGAGAAAGATACTATCTAACCTAGAGCGACTACTAAGCAGGGAGCCCAAAGGAAGGACTAGACCCAGACTTGAAGCAGTCAAGAGGGAAGGAGCTACTAGGGGACTTATCCTAAACCTCAAAAATACTCGACCCAGTCAGTGCACGAAGGCTAATCCATGAAGAAAGCATAGCAGACTCACATCCTCTTAAAATGAAGCCAACATGAGGTAGCTTACCAGCCACGAAGTCCTACCAAACTAACAAGGTGCGCATCAGTGTGTAGTGGTCAAGAAAGGAAGAAAAGCATAGCACACTTACATCCTCAAAAGCAAGAATACCATTGGGGTGGAACACTAGCAGGGTAGCACATCAACCCGACCTAGAGCAGTTGCTGAGTGAGTGTCACTAGGGGTGTTATCTCAACTCAGAGTAGCTTGAGATAAAAGATATGTTTTTATTGTATATGTTTGTGTGTAGTTAGTGTTTGTGTTATGTCGATGAAGGATAGGATGCAACTTAGGTTCCTTACACCTACCCTAAACACATCATGGCAGATTTGCAAATAAGAATTCTTTCAAGATGTAAGAGATTGAATTTGAAATGGAATTTTCATTGATCATAATTATTTTCAAACTTGATTTATAAAATTTCTTTAAGTGGAGACTATTGATTGGAAGCATTGGGCGCTATCTCTTATGATTAATAAGCTGATAAGATCCTCCTAGGTAGGCCTTCTCTACAATAAAAGGGCCTTCCCAAGTGGGTTCAAACTTGCCTCCCATCCTACGTTGAGCAACAATCAATCTCCTTAGAACTAAAATAAGCTTTCCTTCTTGAAAAGCTCTAGGATGACAAGCTTGTTGTGAGCTTGAATCATTTTAGCAACTCGATATTTTGGCGCCTCAGAGAATCTCTCCTCCAAACCTTCGAGCTCTTCTAACTATAACTTGGTGTTCTGCTCTATTGTGATCTTTCTAACCATAGCTATCCTTAATTATGAGAGTCAAACTTCTAATGGTAGAATGGCTTTGGACCCATACAATATGAAGAAAGGAGTAGAATGAGTTGGAGTCCTATATGTTGTGCAGTAGGACCATAAGGCTTCAACTAACTGCTCATGCCACTATCGATTGTTGTTGTTGAGTGTCTTATTCAGTATTTGGATGAGAGTTTTGTTGAAGGCTTCTGCTAAGCCTCTTCAATCAATGGTAGAATATCTCCAATATATGTCTCTCTGAAAAGTTGTTGATCTCAGTGCTCTTGAATGTAGTACCATTATTAGATATAATTCATCGAGGCACTTTGAACTTATATACGATATGGTTCCTAAAAAACTAGAGCACATGTTAAGCTATGACCTATTTGAGCAGAATTGCCTTTGGCCATTTGGAAAAGTAGTTAGTAGCAGCTAAGATGAATTGATGACCCTTGGAAGAACGAGGATCAATTGGACCCACTATGTCGGTACTCCAACACTTGAATGGCCACGAGGCCGATGTAGGATTTAGAATGTTGGGTGGTTGGTGTAGGACCACACCGTGTATTTGACATTGGTGGCATCACCTAGCCATATCCATGTAATCTTTGATCATCACCTAGTCTCTTGATCTTAGCTTTCATCTTCAGACTAGATTGGTTGGCTCCACATAATCTTGAGTGTACTTCAATCACAAGCTTACAGGCTTCATGCTTTTTAAAACAACATAACCACATATGATCGAAAGAACACCAATACAAGACACCATCCACAAGAGCAAAGGAAACTGCTCTCTACTTCATCTGATGAGCTTGAGACTTCTCTTGAGGTAATTTGCCTTTGTTTAGGTAATCCATGAATGGTTTCCTCCAATCTAACTCATCATCCTTCTTGGTAATGGCAACCTCCCCTTCAAGAGTGTACTTTTTGATGAGTTCAATACCAATAAAAGATAAGACTTGTCTATTTTGGACCTTTATTGATATGGACTCATCCTTCGGACATGCCAACTCTTTAGCAAGCTTGGTTAAAGCATACGCTACGGTCTTCTCTACTCGAGGAATCTTATAAATGCTAACTTTTTGGATTTGGGCCAAAAAGTCCATGGTGTAGTTGTGGTTGTGATGGAGCTTGGGATTTATAACTTTATAGGCCCAACGATTTAGCTGATAACTAGCTGAGAAACCCCAAAGATGTTGATGTTCTGGATGCTTAGAGTAATGACTAACTCTAGACTGGCAATCAGAGCCTCATATTCAGCTTCATTATTAGTGAAAAGATTAGACAGATGATATGAGAATCTCATCACATCATGGTCCGGAGTTAAGAGAACTATTCCTACCCTTGCTTTTCCTAGAATAATAGATTGTGATTCTTCTCCTCTTTGAGATAAAGCCGCACCATCAAAGTACATCTCCCAGCGGTGAATGCTACTATCCCCTAAGTTCATGATTTGTTCATTAGATATATCATCACTGAGAGGAGAGTCAGAAAGAAGTGGGTGTGCTGCTAAGAAATCTGCTAGCGCTTATCGTTTCACTGCACAGAGGGGTGTGAAGGTAATGTCAAACTGCAAGAGGATCATGGACCATGGTGCCAACCGTTTGGATAGCATCGGTTGTGATATAAGATATTGTATTGGATTGATCTTAGAGATTAAGTTCACCTTATGAGGAAGCATGTAGTGCTATATCTTTTGGGATGCAAAGATTAAAGCTAGGCAATGCTTCTCAATGTGTAGATAATTAGCCTCCGTATGGATTAGACGAAAGCTAAGGTAGTAGAGTGCATATTCCTTCCCTTCATCATTGACTTCGGCCAACAAAGCACCAAGTGAGTCATCTAACATAGTAATGTAAAGTATGAGCACCATGCCTGGGATAGGGGTAGTTAGAACCGATGGTGTCATCAGGTAATGTTTCATGTCTTCGAAGGCATGCTCACACTTATCATCCTACTTAAACTTGACATCATTTTTGACAAGTACTGAGAATGGATGACATCTTCCTGATAAGTTGGATATATAGCATCTTAGAAATGCATACCATCCTTAGAATAATTTAAGTTGAGTTAAACTTTTAGGGGTGGCATTTCTATTATCGCCTTGATCTTCTTCAGATTGATTTTGATTCCCTGGTGTCAGACAACAAACCCAAGGAATTTTCCTGAAGCTACTCCGAATGCATACTTCAAGGGGTTCATTTTGAGGTTATATTGTATTAATTGTCTGAAAAGTACTCTCAAGTCAAAGAGATGGTCTTTCTTTTCTCTACTTTTGACCACGAGATCATCGACATAGCACTCGACTTGATGATGAATGAGTTCGTCGAAGACTCGATTCATAACTCGCTACTATGAGGCACCGTCATTTTTAAAGCTAAAAGGAAAAACCTTATAGCAATAGATTTTGATCGGGATTCTAAAAGAAATACTTCTTTCATCTTCAGGGGCCATCTTTATTTGGATATATCTAGATGAGCCATCCATGAAAGAGAAGACTGCATGAGATGAGACAATGTTCACCTATCAAATTTATTGCTTATGGAACTATCTTTACAGTATAGATAGTTCTAGTTATCTAAGGTTTTTGATTTGCTCTATGCATGCTCATTTTTTATCTATGTTGTTGCTTGTGTCTTAGAAAACTTCGTGTGTTACTTGATTGATGAAATCAAAAAGAAGAAATGTTGAATCTGAATTTCTTCTCTGCTAAAAAAAACTAAAAACCATAAACCCTAAACTAAAAACTAAACCTTAGACCTAAACACTAAACCCTAAACCCTAAACCCTAAACCCTTAAACCCAAAACTGTAAACCCTAAACCCTAAACCCTAAAACCTATAACCCTAAACCCTATACTACCCCAAACCCAAAACACTAAACTCTAAAAACCTAAAAACCTAAACCTAAACTAAATAAAACTTAATAATTAAATAAATAGAAAAAACCTAAACCTAAAAAAAATAAAATAAAAACCAAAACTAAAAAAAACATAAACTTAAAAAAAGCTAAATAAAATAAAAATTAAACATTAAATCAAAATAAAATAAACCTAAAATAAAATGAAATAAAAACTAAATAAAAACCTAAACCTAAAAAGTAAAACCTAAAATAAATAAAAATAAAACATAAACTCTAAACTAAAAACTAAACATAAAATAATATTTAAATAAGCAAAATAAACTAAGCTAAACCTAAACTATAAAAAAAAATACAACCTAAACCTAAACCTAAAATAAACTAAACCTAAGAACTAAATAAAAAAATAAACTAAACATGAACCTAAACTAAAAAATAAAACCAAAAAATAAACCTAAAATAAAAACCTAAAACCTAAACCTAAAAAATAAAATTAACACCTAAACCTAAACCTAAAAATAAAAACTAAAACCTAAACCTAAAAAATAAAATAAAAATAAAACTAAACTTAAAAATAACCATAAACCTAAACCTAAACCTAAAAACTAATCTAAAATAAAAAACCTAAACTAAAATAAATAAACCTTAAAATTAATAAATTAAACTAAATAGAAATAAAAAATAAACCTAAATAAAAATTAAAATTAAAATAAACTAAAATAAATAAAAAATAAACTAAATAACCGTAAACCTACCGGTTTACTTATTTTTTTTTTTTTAAAAAACTCTAAACCATATCCTACCCTAAACCCTAAATCCTACCACTGACCCATAAACCACTTAAATAAACCCACCCTAAAACCTAAATCCTACTGACCACCCTAAACTCTAAATCTGAGCCTAAACCTGATCCCCAAACTCAACTCAGGCCCTAAACCATAACCAACCTGAGCCCTAAACAAACCCTATTAACCACTGGCCAACCAAATCATTAAAGGTGAACTAAACCCTAAACCCTAAGACTCACCCTAAAACTCTAAACCCTAACCCTAAACCCTAAACCACTAAAACCTAAAACCTAAACCTAAATAATAAAATAAATAAATAAACCTAAACCTAAAAAAATAAAATAACAAAAATTAAAACCTAAACTAAAACCAAGACCTAAACATCAAAATAAATAAAATAAAATAAAAATAAAACCTAAACTAAACTAAAAAATAAAAAATAAACCTTAGAATAAAAAACCTAAATAAAATAAAAAGTAAATGTAATATTAGAATAAAATAAATGTAAAATAAAATAAAATAAAAACTAAATAAAAGCTTAAACCTAAAAAATAAACCTAATAATAAAACATAAAGATAAATAAAAAATAAAACTTAAACCCTTAACTTAAAAAAACATAAATCTAAAATAAAAATAAAATAAACAAAATAACATAAACTTAAACCTAAACTAAAATAAATAAAACCAAAACCAAAAATAAACTAAACCTAACCTTAAACCTAAATTAAAAAAAATAAAATAAACTAAAAATAAACATAAACTTAAACTTAAAAATAAAACCTAAAATAAAATTAGAATAAAAACCTAAAACTTGTACCTTAGAAAATAAAATAAAAACCTAAACCTAAACCTAACAAAAAAATAAAACATAATCCTAAAAAATAAAAGAAAAATAAAAATCAACAAAAAAAATAAAACTAAACCTAAAAAATAAACTAAAATAAAAAACCTAAACTAAAAAAAATAAACAAACAAAATAAAAATAAAAAAATAAACCTAAATAAAAATAAAAAATAAAATAAACTCCAATAAATAAAAGATAAACTAAACAAACAATATAAACCTAAACCTACCAGTTTACTTAATTTTAAAAAAAAATTAAAAAACCTAAAATCTAAACTCACAAACCCAAGCTAAACCTAAACCCTAAAAAAACCTAAACTAAACCTAAAACCATAAACCCTAAACTGTAAACCCTAAACCCTAAACCCTAAACCATAAATCCTAAAACCCTAAACCCTAAACCCTAAACCCCAAACCACAAAACCTAAACCCAAAAATTGAACCCTAAACCTCAAACCAACCAAACCCTAAACTAATCCTAAACACTAAACCCCAGAACACATAGAACCATGATGGAAGGAACATCACCATCAACTCATCTAGATCTAGTGGAGGTGAAGGCGGGCGTTGTTCAATGGTGGTGGGGGACATGGAGTTGCTGGTGGATATGGAGGTCGTGGTCAGAGTAGTGGTGATTATGGAGGAGGGAGGAGTGATGGAGGTTATAGCCGTGTTGGTGCAATATGGAGAGATCGGGGATATGATAATGGATCCCGCTACTTAAGTGGTGGGGGTGGTTCTAATGGGAACTAGAGAAATTGAAGAATGGTTGATCTAATATGCTGCTTATGGAACTGTTTCTTTACAGTAGAGACTATTCTACTTATCTAGGGTTTTTGATTTTCTCTATGGGTGCTCTTTTTTTATCTATGTCATCACTTGTGTCTTAGAAAACTTGGGGTGCTACTTGGTTGATCAAATCAAAGAGAAGAAATGTTGAACATGAATTTGTTCTCTATTAAAAAAAAACTTAAGCCCTAAACCCTAAACCCTAAACCCTAAACCCTAAACCCAAAACCCAAAATGCTAAAAACCTAAACCTAAACTAAATAAAACCTAAAAAGAAAATAAATAAAAAAAACTTAAACCAAAATAATATAATAATATAATAAAATAAAAACTAACCTAAAAAGAAAAACAAAAATAATTAAAAGCTAAACTAAAATAAAATAAATAAAAACCTAAACTAAACTAAAAAATTAAAAAACCTAAATAAAATAAAAAGTAAACCTAAAATAAAAAAAATAAACCAAAAATAGATCAAAATACAAACTAAATAAAAACCTAAACCTAAAAAATAAACCTAAAAATAAATAAAAAATAAAACCTAAACCTTAAACTAAAGAAACCTAAAGCTCAAATCAAAATAAAATAAACCAAAACAAAAACTATAATAAACTAAACTAAAATAAATAAAATGTAAACCTACCTAAAATAAACTAAACCTAAACCTAAAAACTAAACTAAATAAAATAAAATAAAACTAAAATAAAAACTTAAACTAAAAAAACCTAAAATAATAAACCTTAAAACTAAACCTAAAAAAAAATAATAACCTAAACCTAAAAAATGAAAATAAAACCTAAACCTAAAAAAAAAATAAAATTTGAACTAAAAATAAAATAAAGCCTAAAAAAATAAACTAAAATAAAAATCCTAAACTAAAATAAATAAACCTAAATAAAAAATAAATAAATAAAACTCAGATAAATAAAAAATTAACTAATTAAACTTAATCCTACCGGTTTACTAAATTTAAAAAAAAAACCCTAAACACTAAACCCTAAACCCTAAACCCTAAATTGTAAACTCTAAACCCTAAACCCCAAAACCCTAAAACAAACTCTAAACCCTAAACCATAAACCTAGAACCCTAAACCCTAATCCCTAAAATCCTAAACCCTAAACACTAAACCCTAAACCCTAAACCCTAAATGCTAAACCCTAAACTCTAAAACAAACCCTAAACCATAAACACTAAACCTAAAACCCTAAACCTAAACCCTAAACCCTAAAAAACTACCCCACAAACCCTAAACCCCAAACCCTAAACCCTAAACCCTAAGCTAACCCTAAACCTTAAACCCTAAACTAAAATTTACTAAACTAGAAATGATGGTGGAGGCGATGGAGGTTCACCATGGTGGGAGGGGTGAGATCGGGATATGATGGTGATCCACTCGAGAAGTGGGGTGGTTGATGGAACTGAAACTAAAAGCGGTTGATCGATCTACGCTTATGGAATATTGTAGAGATACTTTACTTATCATGGGATTTTTTATTTGCTCTATGGTTGCTCATTTTTGATCTATGCCATTGGTTGTGTCTTAGAAAACTTGGGGTGCTACTTGGTTGATGAAATCGAAAAGAATAAATGTTGAATCTAAATTTGTTCTCTATTTAAAGAAAAACCTTAAACACTAAACCCTAGACTAAAACTTAAACCCAAAACCTAAACCCTAAACTCTAAACCCTAAACCCTAAACACTAAACCCCAAACCCTAAAACCCTAAACCCTAAACCTTAAACAAACCCTAAAACCTAAATCCAAAACCCTAAACCCTAAAAGCCTAAAAACCTAAACCTAAAAATAAAATAAATAAAAAACCTAAATCAAAATAAAATAAAAAACATAAACTAAAACTTGAACCTAAACCTATACCTAAACCTAAAAGAAAACAAAAAAAAACTAAACAAAAATAAAATAAATGAAAACCTAAATTAAACTAAAAATAAAAATCTAAATATAATAAAAAATAAACCAAAATAAAAATAAAATAAACCAAAAATAAAATACAATAAAAAATAAATAAAACTTGAACCTAAAAATTAAACCTAAAAATAAATAAAAAATAAAACTTAAACCCTAAACTAAAAAAAAACTAAAACCTAAAATAAAAATAAAATAAACCTAAACCTAATCTAAAATAAACTAAACTAAAATAAATAAAACCAAAACCTAATCCTAAAATAAATTAAACCATAACCTAAACCAAAACCTAAACTAAATAAAATATAATAAAGTAAAAATAATCCTAAACCTAAACTAAAAAATAAAAGCTAAAAAAAACCTAAAATAAAAACCTAAAAGAGGAACCTTAAAAAATATAACAAAAACCTAAACCTAAACCTAAAAATAAAAAAATAAAACTTAAACCTAAAAATTAAAATAAAAATAAAACTCAACAAAAAATAAACCTAAACCTAAAAAATAAACTAAAATAAAAAATTAAACTAAAACAAATAAACTTAAAATAAATAAACTAAACTAAATAAAAATAAAAAATAAACTTAAATAAAAATAAAAAAATAAACTCAAATTAATAAAAAAACTAACTAAATAAACCTAAACATACCAGTTTATTTAATTAAAAAAACACTAAACCTTAAATCCTAAACCCTAAACCTTAAACACTAAAATAAACTTTAAACCCTACAACCATAAACCCTAAACCTTAAACCCTAAAGCACTAAACCCTAAACCTTAAGCCCTAAACCCTGAACCCTAAAACCTACAACCATAAACCCTAAACCCTAAACCCTAAACCTTAAACTAACCCAAAACCCAAAACCCTAAACTAACCCTAAACTATCCGTAAAACCTAATAATGGGCAAAACCTTGACATTAGGAACATCATCATCAACTAGGCTCAGTCTAGATCTAGCGATGGAGGCGAAGGAGGAGGAGAAGATTATCGCAGTGGTGGTGGGCGATCTGGAGGTGCTAGTGGATATAGAGGTGGTGGTAGGAGCAGTGGTAGTTATGGAGGTGGGAGGAGCGATGAAGTTTACAGCCGTGGTGGTGGTGGAAAGAGAGATCTGGGATATGATGGCAGATCCAGCTACTTGAGAGGTGAGGGAGGTTCTTATGGGAAGTGGAGAAACTAAAGAACGATCTATCTGATCTATTGTTTATGGAACTGTTTCTTTATAGTAGAGATGGCTCTACTTATCTAAGGCTTTTTATTTGCTCTATGGGTGCTCATTTTTTATTTATGTCATTAATTATGTCTTACTAAACTTGGGGTGCTACTTAGTTGATAAAATAAAAAAAAAGATATGTTGAATCTAAATTTATACTTTGTTAAAAAAACCTTAAACCCTAAACCCTAAACTAAAACTTAAACCCTAAACTTAAAACCTAAACTCAAAACCCTAAACCCTAAACCCTAAAAACCTTAAACCCTAAACACTAAACCCTAAACCTAAACCCCAAACCTTAAACCCTAAACACAAAATCCTAAACCCTAAACCCTAAACCCAAAATCCTAAAACCTAAACTAAATAAAACTAATAATAAAATAAATAAAAAAAAACCTAACTAAACCCTAAACCTAAGACCATAAACCCTAAACCCTAAAGATACCCTAAACCCTAAATGCTAAACCCCAAACCCTAAACCCTAAACCAAACCTAAAACAAACCTAAACCTAAAACCCTAAATAAACCATAAATAAACCCTAACTAAACCTTTAACCTTGAATAAAGATGCCATTAGGATCAGATCTAAAGAATGACCTAATCATGACCTAGTTATGGTAGCTAAAGAAAATGTCTTCAAGAGACTGTCCCTTGACTATTAGAGATTTGTATACCCTAAACCCTAGCCCTAAATCAAATTATAACACCATATAATATAGTATAATGTAGCATCATATATTTGAACATGTAGTGAAGTGTTTTTAAATGTTATAAGATGTTTTGAAATATTTTAGTATATTATGGTATTGTGCCCAATTATCTATGTTAATATAAATCATAAAAATATTGATTTAATAAATCAGATGATGAAATTTGTTAAATTTGAAGTGGGAATTAGGTTGTAGTACCAAAGTGTACTACACCACGTCTAAAAAAGTAAGATTTTATGTTCAAAATAATTATTATATGTTGTAGCATAGTATAACATCATATATCATAATATATTGTTTACTTATTTAAATTATTTTACAATCATGCGTCAATCCTACACTAGCATTGTTTATAAAAATGTTGATTTAGACTTTAAAATGGTGGAATTTGGCCAAATTCATAATAGGTAGAGCATGGAATCAAAATATATTGTTTAAATTTAAAATATGTAAGTGATATGACTAAAATATATAGTTTTTATTATTTAGACTAATTTTACAATTTTTAACTTAAGCAACCCCTTGTGATGTGATATAAAATATAATATAATATGTTATAGTGTATTATAATATAAGATGCCATAACATAGTGTAGCATCAAGCATTATAGCATACTATTGTGTATTAATACTTATTTTTAGCATATATTAGTTGGTTATTGTATGATGTAGTAGAGTTTGTACTAGTGTAATTTATAAAAATACTAATTTATAGGCTGAGATGATGGGATTTGGCCAAATTTAAGGTAAGCTTTAGGGAAAATCATTGGGGTGTGCTATGGTGTGTCATTTAATCAAAAGAATGGAAAGTTACATCCAAAATAAATGTTCATTTCTCAACCAAATTTTATAAATTTTCTGCTTAAAGTATTCATTTTAAGGTGTAATGTAAGACAATATATTATATGAAAGCAAATTAAAATATAATGTACATAATAATATAACTTCATATATATATATATATATATATATATATATGAATGTGGAATATGTGCTACTAAATGTTATTGTAAATTTTAGTATGTTTTACTTTTATTATAATACATTGGGTCAAAACTCACAGAAATGTTAATTTGAAGGTTGAGATGGAAGAATTTGACCAAATTAATGGCACACACCAAGAAGCAACACCAAAATTATGTTATTTTGTACCATTTATAATAGAAAAAATAAAAATTTTACATCCAAAATGATCATTATTCATATTTTGAGAAAATTTTGTTATTTGTTCTTTTTAAGTGATTCTAATAAGGTGTAATGTTAGACAATATATTATATTACAATTAATTATAATATAACATCATATATTATAATCAAATCTTATGTGTTAATTCACACTATAATATGTTTAGTATGATATTGTATAGTTAGTTTGAGCATGCACCATCACAAATCTAAAATGTTGATTAGAATGTTAAGATGATGTAATTTGAATGAATACATTGTTATGCTTTTCGATGAAGTATTAAAGGTGTGCATAAAAGAAAAAATAAGGTTAGATGAGAATTGTATGTTAAGGATGTAGAGGGAGATCCGTTAGGGGATCACACATTCATTGGACATGACATGGGAGGACATGGGAGGGACATTGATGATGAAGAAGAAGAAAATCTTTGGGGATAAGGTTTGAATTTGATTTGATTATGGCTTGTGGAAAGAAGATCCAGGGATAAGAATCTATAATCTATCGGGGATTAAAATTGAATCAACTTTAATTTGTTTTGATTTAATTGATGTGGAGGCATATCTACTAGAGATATGGGCTTGAGTCTGTTGGGGATCGTGTATATGAACCTTCCACTAGGAAGCAAGTTTGGCTATCCCCGGGATTGGGTTTGAGTTTGATTTCATAGATTTGTTTAGGGATGTATCCACTTGGGAATAAGAGTTTGGTTGGATTTCTTTGATTTAAACTCTCGAGTTGGTTTAATTTGGCTCCATTGAAGAGGTTACTTTTGAATTTGATTTATTTGCTTGACTTATTTATATATGATTTGGGGCTCCACAGGGAGAAGGGTGTGATTTAACTCCTTTGGGAAAAATCAAATTGGGTTTAATTTAATCTGAGTTAATGTATGGACCAAGTAAGTGTGCAATGGACTCACTGAGAAGGCGCTATATCACCTCAGTTTACAAATCCAAAAGGATAGTCTCTGGGTGTGGGGTAGAGCTAGCTAATCTAAGGGGTTGCTTTTTGTTCAATATGTTGGGAAGAAGGCTTAGCTTACATCTTTCAAAGCAAGGAACAACCACTAGGGTGACTGTTGGATGCACAAGAAATCAAACTTGACTAGGGGACTACATTGAATGTGGGGACTTATGTCAACTCAAAATAGTCGATTAATTTTATCTTAATTTGATGTGATTTGATATGGTTTGTTTGGTTTAGTTTGATTATGAAAGGGCATATCCATTGGGGATGTGAGCTCAATCAAATTTGATAGATTTAAATTATGGACCATGTCGGTGTGTGATGGACCCACAAAGGAGGGGCTATATCAGACTTATGCTATCTCAAATTTATAAATCCAAAGATATAGTCTATTGGCCGTGGGGTAGAGGTAGCCAACCGAAGGGGTTTCCTTTTAGTGTGTAACGGCTGTGCTAGGAAGAAGGAATAGCAGACTCACATCTTTTAAAGTAGGGAACAATTGCTGGGGTGACCTGTTGGTGGCACAACAAATCGAACCTAACTTAGGAGAGACTACTAAGTGAATGTTATAGGGGACTTTTATCAACTCAAGAGTAGTGAGGAAATACCTATAAGGAGTTTTGCTGACACTGCCCTAAAGATAAGATGCTTGCTTAGGAAAAGGTACCACAAGGGGTGTCCTCTTAATCCACAAGTGAATATATAATTTGTTTATATGTTTCCATGGACCTTATTGGTGTACAAGGGGCCACACTGAGAATGGGCTATGTCGACCTTGACCTATCTCAGATTTACTGGACCAAGGGAGAATCTATACATCCACATGATGGATTCTCCAACCATAAGGGTGGTTACTAGGGAAGGGGAACTGTCCAATTTGATAGTAACCTGAGTAGTGTCTAAATGGGGTTGCAAAGGAAGTGATCCAAATATAGTACCGATAGGCAAGGTGCACGGTGGAAAAGAAATCTAGGGGTGTCCTCCTAGGGGCATTATGTTGAGCCTTAGAAAAGAAATCTTATAGATGTACAGTGGCCAACTCAAGCAGAAAGCACAGTAGACTTACCTCTGCCATGAGTAGTGTATCCTAAGGTGTGAGAACCAACCAACCTAAGGTTTATCAATGAGCATTAGTAGTGTATCCATCAACATAGTAAGAACCAACCAACCTAAAGTGCCCATCGATGTCCAATGATCAATCTAGAAAGAAAGTGTGAAGGCTTACAACTTTATAAGTAGAAGTGATCATCGAGATAGTCCATCGTCGGTGGGATATATGCTATCTGACATAGAGTGACTACTATGCGAGGAGCCTGAGGAAAAATTGGACCTAAACTTGAAGTAATCATGAGGGAAAGAGCAGCTAAGGGACTTATCCTAAACCTCAAATATACTTGACCCAGTCAATGCACGAAGACTAATCCAAGAAGAAGGCATAGTAGACTCACATCCTCTTAAATGAAGCCAACATGAGGTAGCTTATTGACCACGTAGTAAGGCCTACCAAACTAACAAGGAACTCATCAGTGTGTAGTGGCCAAGTAAGGAAGGAAACTGTAGTATACTTACATCCTCCAAAGTAAGAAGACCATTGGGGTGACACACTAGCAAGGTAGCACATCAACCTGACCTAGAGCAGCTATTGAGTGAGTGTTGTTGGGGGCGTTATCTCAATTCAGAGTAGTCCGAGAAAAAAGATATGTGTTTGTTTTATATGTTTGTGTGTAGTTTGTGTTTGTGTTGTGTCAATAAAGGATAGGATGTTGCTCGGGTTCCTTACACCTACCACACATGGCGATTTGCAAACAAGAATACTTTCAACATGAAAGAGATTAAATTCAAAATGGAATTTTTATTAATGATAATTATTTTCAATCATGATTTATAATATTTCTCTAAGGAGAGCATGTTGATTAGAAGCACTAGGTGCTCTTCCTTATGATAAATAAGCTGATAAGATCCTCCTTAGTAGGCATTCTCTATGGAAAAAGGGCCTTCCCAAGTGGGTTTAAACTTGCCTACCATCTTACGATGGGCAACAATCGATCTCCTTAGAACTAAAATAAGCTCTCCTACTTGAAATGCTCTAAGATGGACCAACTTGTTGTGAGCTTGAATCATTTTAGCTTTGTACAACTCAAGTTTTTTCCATGCCAGCATCTCTCCTTAACCTTGAGCTCTTCTAACTAACTTTGCATTACTTTTGTTGATCTTGCTACCCACTATCCTTAGTGATGGGCATTGGACTTCTAATGGTAGAATGGCTTGACCCATACACTAAGGAGAAAGGTAGAGTTGGAGTTCTATATGTGTGTAGGCCCACAAGGCTTCAACTAATTGCTCATGCCACTATCTCTTGTTATTATGTCTTCTTCAGATTTGGATGAGAGTTTTGTTGAAGGCTCCTACTAAGCCATTTTCCCTCGGGTATTTGATGGTAGAATATCTCTAATCTATGTTGTGTCTTTGAGAAAAGTTGTTGATCTCGGTGCTCTTGAAGATAGTGCCATTATCAGATATAAATTGTCAAGGCACTTCGAACCTATATATGATATGGTTCCTAAAAAATTGGAGCACATGTTGAGCTGTGACCTCTCTGAGTGGAATCACCTTTGCCTATTTGGAAAAGTAGTAAGTAGAAGCTAACATGAACTGATGACCCTTAGAAGAAGAATGATCAATTAGGCCCACTATGTGTACCCCAACACTCGAATGTCCAAGAGGCCAATGTAGGATGTAGAATGTTGGGTGGTTGACCATATGTATTTGACATTGGTGGCATTGGCTAGCCATATACATGCAATCTTTAATCATCGATGGTCAGTAGTATCCTATTCTCTTGATCTTGGCTTTCATCTTCGGATCATATAATCCTGAGTGTACCTTGGTCATGATCTTACGGGCTTTATGCTTGTCTAAACAACATAACCACATATGATCAAAAGACCACCGGTACAAGACACCATCCACAAGAGCATAAGAAAGTGCTCTGCTTTATTTTATGGGATTGAGACTTCTGATGAGGTAGTTTGTCTTTATTTAGGTAATCTAACTCATCATCCTTCTTGGCAATGGCAACCTCCTCTTCAAGATACTTTTGATGAGTACAATATCAATAAGGGATAAGACTTCTCCATTTTGGACCTTTATTGATATAAACTCATCCTCCAGACATGCCAACTCCTTGGCAAGCTTGGCTAAAGAATATGCTATGATGTTCTCTCCTTGAAGAATCTTATAAATGGTAACCTTTGGGATTTGGGACAATAACTCTATGGTTTAGTTATGGTAGTGATGGAGCTTGGGCTTTATAACCTTATAGGACCCAGTTATTTGGTTGATAACTAGTTGAGAATCCTAGAAGATGTTGATGTTCTTAGATGATTAAGCTAACTCTAGGCTGGAATGAGCCTCATATATTTTTATTGGTGCAAATTGGATAGATGATATGAGAATCTCATCACATCATAGTAGAGTTAAGAGAACTATTCCTACCCACCTTTTTTTGGAATAGTAGATTATGGTTCTTTCTCCTCTTTGAGAGGCTACACCATTAAAGTACATCTCCCAATGGTGAATGCTAGCATCCCCTAAGTTCATGATTTGTTCATCGAAGATCATCATTAAGTGGAAGTCACTAAAAATTTTCTAGTGCTTATCCTTTCACTGCAAAAAGGGGTATGAAGGTAATGTGAAAGTATGAGAGGATCAATGACCATCATGCCAGGCGTCCAGATAGTGTCAGTTGTGTCATGAGGTACTATAGTGGATTGATCCTAGAGATTAAGTTTACCTTATGAGGAAGCATGTAGTGCTATAGCTATTGGGATGCAAAGATAAAAGTTAGGCAATGCTTCTCAATGGGTGGATAATTAGGCTCAATAGGGATTAGATGCGGCGAGGAAGTATAGTGCATTTTCCTTTTGTCATTGGCTTGGGCTAACAAAGCACCAGTCATCTAACATAATAGTGTAAAGTATGAGCTTATTAGGGATAGGGCTCTAGAATTGGTGATGTCATCGTAATGCTTGATGTCTTTGAGCATACTCACACTTATCATCCCACAAACTTGGCATCCTTTTGACAAGTGTTGAGATTAGTGACATCTTCCGATAAGTTGGATATAAAGCATCTTAGATACACCAACCCTTGGAATGATAAGTTGAGTTAAACTTTTAGGGGTGGAATTTCTAATATACCTTGATCTTCTCGGATCGATTTTGATTCCACGGTGTGGACAATAAACCCAAAGAATTTCCCTAAAGTACTCGAATGCATGCTTGAGGTTCATTTTGAAGTTAATTATTGTCTTGTTCAAAAAACTCTCAAGTCAAAGAGATGGTCTTTTTTTTCTCTACTTTTGACTATGAGATCATCGACAAAGCACTCGACTTGATGATAAATGAGTTTGTTGAAGATTCGAGTCATAGCATGCTAGTATGTAGCACCAACATTTTTAAGGCTGAAAGGAATGACCTTATAGCACTAGGTTCTGATTGAAGTAGTGTTTCTTTCATCTTTAGAGGCCATAGTTATTTGGTTATATCCAGATGAGCCATCAATGAAAGATAAGATTGCATGAGATTAGGCAATGTCACCATCAGATTGGTAGTGGAAATTCATCTTTTGGACATCCCCATTTAAATCTATAAAATTGATGCATATGTGAATTTGGCCATTCTTTTCTTAACAGGAGGCTAACCGGTAGGGTCTTTTTTTTCTTCGGATGAAGCCAACATCGATCAATTTCTTAACTTCATAAATGACTTATTTATGTGTCGCATACATCTAGGAGCTTTCTTGATAGGGTAAGCGGTAGGCTCTATTACTAGTTTATGGGGCTATGCGAGGAATCAGGAACCTCTTCATAACTCCATGCAAAGTAGTCCTTAAACTTAATCAATAGCCTAACTAAGTCATTGGTATCAATTTCATTCAACAAAGAAGCGATGTATGTCGGTGGATCTTCTTTAGTTCTAAGTTAATTTCTAGAGCTTCGTGATGGTTGACTTGATCTTCTTGAACTCTGTGCATCTTTGACTTCAAAATCATCTGGATCATCTGAAGTTTCTAAGAACATCTCCTCATATAAGTTAATATGATTTGAAAAGAACATATCAGATTCTAAATGATTGGTGATGACTAAGTAGTAATCATCATCATTGATTGGACCCACTGTACAGAATCCTAGTCTCAATCTTGATTGATAGCTTTTGTATTTGTACTTCCATATTCTTTAGTAGTGACGTGCTTTGACCAAGTATGTGGGATTAACCCATTCTTTGCTAAATTATGAACACAAGGAAAGTACCAATCAAATGATAATTATATTAAATTTGTATGAATCATTCCCAAGTTCTACATTAACTTCTTGACTTGAGGATGCTCAGAAAGAACCTCAGTCTTCACACTATGGATGACTTAAGGTCTTCCTTAACTACCAAACCCTCAGGTTTTTGAGAGGAAAGTGAGGTTCGAGCTAAGGTTCCCAACTGATTTCTAACTATTTCAGATATAGACTTGGATACACTTATGATTTGCTTTGGTGCCCGGTCTTCATTGCTATGTGGCTCAAATATGAGCTCCAAGGGAATTTACTATTGAGAAGAGCTGGTTGGCTAACGTATAAGGCTCATCCTATGAACTAGATTCTAAGCCTATATGGATAGCGGTGTACTCTAGTAGGGGACATATCTTCTATTGGGTGGCAAAGGAGGTTTTCCACCCTAGGACTTCCTCTACACGGTGGAGGTCAAGTCTACCCATATGTTGAATGGAGTAAAGAACCATGGTTGAATCTAATGTCGCTCCCCTTCCTCCTCCAAGTCTATTTCCTTTATTTATTTTTCATTTTCTCTTTTCTTTCCTTTTTTTCTCTTTCTTTATTTTTTTCTTTTTCTTTTATTTTTAAACTTTGGCCAAGTTTGCGAGAATAGACTTGTTGATTTTGAGGGAGGTAGTAAGCCGCATCATCATATATGCTGACCTTGTGAACCATAAATGTCTTTAGATCTCCTTTGACACAATAGAGGATCCCACCTCTCATAAACTTCATACACTGATGTAAAGAGGATGGAACTATGTTGTTCTCATGTATGATGGTCTCCCAAGCAAAGCGTTGAAAGATGTATCCAAGTCTATAATGTGAAACTTGGCTTCGATCTTCCAATCATCTATCTCCATAGCAACACTATGGAGCCTAAGACTGTGACACTTCTAACAAATAGGTAAACACTTTAAGCTTAAAGACTTAGAAGGTTAACCATATGATTATGTTATTCCTTAGGGATTAAGATAATCAACCTACCCTACAACCCAAATCCAATCCATGTTCACCTTCTGCCAAACCTCAAGTTCAATTCAAACATCAAATTCAAATCAAAATCCAAACCAAAATTTTAAAACCAAATGATTGAAGCCCATGATCAAATCCAAACTTGTAACCCTTCTTCATATGACCTATCCCATGGACTTAGCCAAATCTTAATCCAAATCAATCCAAAATCAATTGATTTTCTCATAATCAATTTATATCTTCAATCATCTTTCTAAACATAAATCAAATCTACATTCAAATGATCAAAACTAAATTACATTATATCAAACCCCTTCCTAAGCCATATGACCTATCCCATGGACCTATCTAAATCTTAATCCAAATCAAGTCAAACTCAATTGATTTTATTATAAATCAATCATATTTTCAATCATTTTCACAAATTTAAATGAAATATACATTTAAATCATCAAAACTAAATCAAACCAAATCAAAATCCAAACTTAAGCCACATGACCCAACTCCATGGACTTAGCCAAATTCCTTCATTCCAAAACCCAAATTCAATTAATTTTCTCATGAATCAATCATACCTTAAATCATATTCATAAATATAAATGAAATCTACAATCATCAAGCCAAACAAAAAGCTACCCAAGTCAAACCCAACTTAACCCTTTTGACTTGAAATGTTCAAATGAACCAAAACCCATTCGAACCCAAGCCAATTGCAATTGAATTTATATATCAATCCCAAATCCATATATAAACTCAACCCAAAATCAAGCCAACTAAACCCAATTGGTCCACTTGACCCAAAGTGGACAATTTGACATATTTGAGCCAAGTTCTAATCCTACCCAAATTGGATTGAACCAAGCCCATAAAACCTTCCATCATGATTGTTGATCACCCTAGGTTGATCAATTATCACAAATTGGGTCAAACCAAGCCAACTTGAATAATTGACCAAGTCAATCCCTTAACCATATGAACCCAAACTAGTCAAATTGTAACTTAAGCCAAATCCCTTGAAACCAATGATTCATACCAAATCAAAATCAATATTTGAATATGACTTGACCTTCAATTGAGTCAAACCAAATTGGCCCTCTTGACCCAAGTTGACCCACTATCAAAAGAACAATTTGGTCAAATCAAAATATAAACCAAATTGATTGCAACCAATGGCTCAAGTTCATTCCAAATTGATTGTTGAACTTGACCAAAGCCATGATTGAACACAATTGAACCCAATTGACCTACTTAGCCCAAATTGACCTAATGGTTAAAGTTGGACTAAATCAAAACTAAAACCAAATTAATTGAAACCAAAGCCTACAATCATCTTCAATTGGTCAACTAAACCCAACCCATCACCCAAGCCAATTTGGCCAATTTGGTCAAATTGGTTAACTAACCATTTGACCCAAATGAATTCAACATGCCAAAATCAAATCTAAGCCAAACTAAACCAAACCAATTGAACCAAAACATCCCAAATGATCATATGAACTTGACCCAACCCTTGGATTGTTGAATTTGACCAATTGGTCAACTTGACTAACCTAATTTGACCTAAATGAGTCAGATTGAGCTAAACCTAAACAAATCGACTCCAATTGACTTGAAATTTGGGAAAACCCACTTTTGACTCATTTTAAATATGCCCAAATCAAATCCAATGCCAAATGATCATTCTACCCTTTGATCAAGGGCATCACATGAGACAAATCAATAATGTAAGTGGTCATTTCCATTCCTTGGACACTTGGCACTCTCCCAATGGTCCACACTAGGACCAACTTGACCCAATGGGTTGTTGTAGATGACCCATGGGAGGTGACATCACCTCACCCTCTCCATTGGAGCATTTGAAACCCATAGGACACCCATAATTCCTCCTTGGGCCATGTCCAAACCTTCAACCAAGCGAGCCACTCACCTCCTCCGCCACCCATGACTCCTAAGATGGTGGATGGCCACTAGAAGCCAAACCAATCCACCATCCAATCAAGATGAAAGGGGTATACACTCCTCATTTCTCAAATACACACAAAAATCATTCCGAGCCCTACCCAAGATGAGCTAGAGCCATTCCTAGCTCCCAATCTCGTTCCTTGATCAAAAAATGCCATTCTCGTCCATCTCAAAATAGGACACTCCCATTTTCGACATAACTTCCCCATTTTTCCATCAAACTCAAATTAACTTTGCACCCTTCCTAGGCCTCATCGAGCAAAAATGAATCATCTCCCAACTTCAGAGGTGGGTCTTTGATCATGAGCTCAGATCATTGATTTGGGTGAATGAGAATTGATCCAATTCAATAGGGCTTCATCTCCACTAGATGAAGCTTCCTCAATCGATCACCACTAGTCTTGAGCTCTAGTGAGTATGCTTCCAAAACCTATCTTTAGGCAAAAATGGGTTGGAGCTTTTTGAAGAAAACTGGCATCTCATGTAACCTTGACCGTTGGATCCCCTTCGATCAATGTCGTGAAGGTATGGGATCCTTTTGGGGTTGATTTGAGCTCGTGTAAGCTTGGAGAAAGTGAACAATAGTAGCCAAACTCCATTCTCCCTCACTCATGTGATGTTAGATCATACACTGTCCATTTTGCATGAACGGAATGGACAGTCGTGGTTAGATTCTTAAGATTGATCTGATTTAATCTTATTAAGTTGTGGGATTAATTGTAGCTGTCCAATCATAGATCGAATGGAAGACAAGAAAGCAAATTCACCTCCGCCACATAGGCACTAAGTAGGATAAGTTTTAAGTAACCAATCCCACTGCGCCACATGGAAAGCACTCCACATCAGCGTGCCACATGGCGCCTACAAGATTCAGCTTTAATTAGGCTTAATTAATCATTTTTAATGCCTAAAACTTCTAAAAATCATAATAAATAATAGAGAAATAAAAAAATGCAAGTAAATACTCATTTTAAAGGTATTTCAGAGGTGAATTAATTAAAAATGTTCTTAACTAATCTTGAACAGTAATTAAAGTTTAATTACAAAATTAATTAGCTTATTACTCCTTAATTACTTGAGCAATTCTAAATTTTATTGGTTAATTTAATGGGATGACCTCTAACTCCCATGATTTTCTTAAGATTTATTGCTCACTTAATTAGGAAAATTGACTAATTAAACCTTACTCTTTTAAGTTAATTAATGATTAATTAATCTAATGAATAGTAACAAATTGGTTAATTAATTAATCATTGTTCAATAGTAAGTGAACTAAGGAATAGGGTGGGACCCCTTTCCTAAGTTCATTTCACACTTTTTAAAATGAAATTAATTAAGATTTAACTAATTAATTAAATCACTTAATCAAATTGAAATCATAATCACATGACCTTAATTAATTAAATCATGGGGTAGATCTTTGGGTGTTTAATAACCTAAAGGAGTTTAATGAAATTATGGTTAGTCCACATGTGTGGGAAAAAGTAAGAGTAATTAAGTCCCTTAATATTAACTATTCATGAGCAAATTGCATTAGGCCCCTTTTATTTCTAAGATCATTCCAAGTTTATTTTCAATGCATATCATGTTGGCTCATAATTATTTAGTTAACTACTTTAAAGTGACATAGGTAAGGGTAATTAATTCATCTATTTAAGGGTTCAAATGAATTAACCCATAAAATGAACTTATAAATTAAATCAAATCACTAATGTGGGAATGGGTTTAAAACATCAAGTGAAGATTTCTCTTCTCCTCTTTAAATCAAATCAAATCCAAAACTTAATTAATAAAGAAGCTTTGCTTTTACTTTAAATAATCTTATTTGATTTGATTGTCTTTAAGAACTAGCTTGGTTGAATGAATCACATGCTTATATTTGATTGTCCTCTTTCAAATCATGTTAAATTTGGTATGTCTTTTGAATTCATGCATCCATCTTTTCAAAATCAAGAAAAATAAAATAGATTTCCTTTATGTAAGCTTGCATGTGTTGATTTAATTTAATATATGCATGGCTATTATCACTATTAAATCCAAATGTATTTTTCAAAAGCTTATAAATGAATAATAATATGTGTTATGATGCTAGTTATAAATACATAAGAAATGCATGTGCTTATAGCTTAAGTGTATGAATGTTGAGTTCTCTTTTTTCTATTCGTGTATTGCTTTATATAAGATTGAATGGTAATCGGTATATAGTCGGACATCCGGGAACACGAGGCTTTAGCTAGCCTCAAGGAGGTCATTTGAATACCTCACTTCTCTAGTTTAACAATGGCACATACCCATTTGATTTCATTCTTATGTATTTCAACATTAGAATTTGGATAGAACTTTAATTCATATATATAAATGATTCAATCAAAAAAATATATACAGTCTTTGCATGGTTTTCTTTCCCTCATTTATGTATACATCCATATGTGTCAAAGAAAAGCAAGTATATAGTCTTGACATCCTAGAATACAAGGCTTTAGTTAGCCCCATTGAGGTCATTTGATTACCTTCTCCTAGTTTAACAATGACACATACTTGCCTATATTTTTGTACATGTATATGTATATGTGATTAGTTAATGAAAATCCCATTTTACATTAAAATTGCATGCATTCATAATTGACTAAGTGGTTGAATTAATTATCCAAATGATTTGGAGCTTACTTCCTATGTTCATGTATACAAATTTGCATATGTTTGAATGCAAATGGGTATATAGTCTAGAATATGAGGCTTTAGCTAGCTCTAAGGAGGTCATTTTGACTACCTACTTCATTGGTTTAACAATGGCACATGTCTATTTAATTTCATTCTTATGTCCTTTTTGTATAATAATTTGGATAAAGTTTTAAATTAAAATTGTTAAATAATTCAATCAAATAAAATATAAATTCTAAATATACACATACATTCATCATTTAATTGTGCTAAAATATGTTACATGTATAGATACACTTAGGATTAAATCATATGTATGTTACATGTGATGGAAAAGAATGATTTAATATATGTCATGTGTAGAAATTCAAAAATTAATCTTAAGATGGCTTTCATTTTGAATAGGATTATTGAAAGTGAACCTAAACTTAGGATTAATTAAATCATTTAATAAGACATTCACTAAAGAGAACTAAATCAAATTAATATACTTTAGAAAGTGACTTAAGGTAGGGATGAAAGTGGAAATCCTCTTTTCTTCTCTTATAACACTTAGTTGCTAAGTGTAATCAAATGAAAATAGAAAACACAAATTTAAATTCTCAAATCAATTAAACTACTTCAAGTGAAATCAACCTTTCATGTTAAATTGAATCCTTCTATACTTAAAAAAAAATACAATACTAATGTACTTTAAAGTCACCACTTTTAGCTCTTAGGATGGTGTATGATGTATGTTTTATTTTATGATGTATTATTCTAGATTGGATGTAAGGGTGTATGCTTTCTGGATGATAGGCCAATATTAGCCTAATCATGTTTTGCGGATTATGCTTAAGGGATGCTTAAAATAAATGTGAATGCTCTTTTTGCAAGTTGCTTAAATCCTTAATCATAATCCAAGTTAGGGATGGCTTAGTTACCCATGTGTAGAGTGCTAAGTCAAATTATAAATACAAGCTTGGGATTATATGTATATTTAGCTAACCTCTATTTTTTGTGTAGATTTACTTTTCCCATATAAATATAATTTTGCAATATGAATTAGGATTAGTGCTATGGGAGATTAGGATGAGCAATGGCTAGATGGCTTTGCCTGGGGTGCCTGTGATGCCTTTGAAGCAAGCACCATCCAAATAAAAGAAGAAACCAAATCAAAATTGGAGATATGAAGAAAGAAGACCCCCAATAGTTAATACAATTATAATTATTCTTTAATATTCCAAGTTGTATAAGGGTAGAGCTCGGCTACCCATCTTTTCTCTCTTTGGCTTGTACCAGACCACACCGGCATTTTATTCTTTTATGATAGTTTATATAATTGTTTGATGTTATGTTTACATTGTGCATTAGGATGGCATGCTTTTCATAGTTTTTAAATGATTGAGGCTTTAATGTGTGCTTGGAAAATGATTAGGCTCTTAGGATAAAAATAACTTTTCTACCCAACTAATCACTCATAACTAAATTTTAAACAACTCATAACCTCATCATAAAACTAAGACATAAATAAGATAATTAAAAGATTTAGCAACCCCTTAGCTATATGGTTGTATGTTTCACATCATGCATGCATATTATTTCTCTTGAACATGAAGGATCTCCATCCTTGCATGATAAAGGAATGATGGGTGAGGGCATCCCTTGTGGTGGAGAATAACTTCTTCTAGCTGATTTGACCCATAACCTATTTAATCATGCATTTAGGCATAAGAAATCCTAAATCCCCTATCAAAATGATGTGTATAAAATGAAATAAAATTTGAAAAGATTTTGCATCTATAGATTAAGTCATATGCTCATACCACGCATTAGTCTCTTAGGGGTGTTTAGGACTTTAGTCTCTTTCTAATTAAATAACTACCTAGCTATCTTGCAATTCATAAGAGAGCTACATGGTTTTAAAATCATAGGAGGAGTTAGCTGGTCACTCAGTGGTTATAAGTCAGTCAGACAATTTATTCTCTGGTAAACCCTTATGTCCACTTATCGCTTAGATTTAGGTTGTGCTTTAACTAGTACTAAAGCTCCCTAGATTTAAGATCTGAGGTAGCTATTTTCTTCAGGCTACGAGCATAAATCCTCACCTCTTAGGCATTCCCACAACCTTGTGTTGGTGGATTATAAGCCCTAGTAATCTAATTAAATTTCAACTCAAAACATATAAATCTCCTCAACTTCACAATTATAAAGCCCAACCATAAGATAGATTAGAATGCACACTAGGCTTCCTAGTATCATGAGCATTTCCTACTTATTTCATTTAGATTCCAAAAATAAGTCTTCTCCTTGAACTTTCCTAGTTAATTTTCCAAATACAACCAATCCTTTTAATAGTCTAACCTTGAAATCTTTGGACATGATATTGTCTACTTTAATCGAGAATAATCTTTAGAAATTTCATTTTCTAAAGTAATTAACTATGGAGGCTTGCCTGCCTCATAGAACTTAAGAACCAAGTTTAATATAAACACTATTTTATTCATTCATGTAAAGTAGGGAAAAATCTACGTACATTCAAGACCCATCATGCCTTAGGAGTCCTTATTACGTGATTATGTCTATTATGGGGTGATGCCTCTATCTTTCAAGATTGCACATCATACCTCAATGTTGTATCTGATCACCTCAAGAAGTACCCCCACCTATAATCTGCGTGGTGCCCCCTAGCATAAATCCAACAATAAACACCACAAGGCCCTCTCACCTTGTTCATTGAATCCTTTTAACATCATTCTTTCTTTTTGGAGTTTGGAGATGTTGATCCTCAAGTAGGCAAAGGATCTTAGACTCATAATGTTAACTGATACACCTGGGTTAACATGAACTTTGGATAGCCTGTATCTGCCAACATCCATTGTAATGTAAAGAGGCAATTATGCCTGGTCGTCCCTAAGAGTAAGTCTTCATCACTGAATGTAACTCTTAAGATGTTCTTCGAGTGGCAAGCTTCCTCTTAAGTAGCGGTCAGCTAAGCTAGGCATATCTCTAGATCAAGGCCTTGATTAGAGATTCCCTCATCTCTTTGGATAAGACAAGGGTGTGATATGCTTAACTGGAAACTTTCTAAGGTGAGTTTGGACATTGTAATAAACTTTGGCTTGGTCCTCCATAAGCATATCCATGGGTGGAGTATCCTATGGAGGGGTTATCTTCTCACTGGAACCAATGACTTGCTTACACTTATCTGGTGCTACCAGGAGGTAGAACTTTGCCCTTTGTAGATTGACTTCAGTGACTTCTTGGAATGATGAGCTTGTGGAAAGTTATACCTTCTCATCGCATACCTGACTTCTCCTATGGGATCCTCAGTTAGTTGACTCCAAGTCAATCTCAAGAGTGAACAATTGATTCAAAAGGATAGTCTAACTCTGAATCAGAAAGGAAAGAATCGAAACTACTAGAGCTATTATTTTTATTTAGACTTAGAGAGCTTTCAATAGGAATAAAATCAAGAGCATCAAAAGTAGACAATATATAAGTAGAATCAGCCTTCTTCATTAATTTCTTTTTAGGTGGAGGTACATAATAGAAATTAACTAAAGCAAGCGGAGTAAGGAATTTAGTGCCCTTATCCAGATACAATGCTCTGTATACAAGAGGAGCTAACAAAGTGGTGGTAGCGCAGTGGAGAGTACTTTTCACTGACAACTCTTGGACTATCGGAAAGTATGGTGAGCTCTCTCTAGTCACCCTCCTTGAGTTATCCTTTGCAACTAGCAAACCTTCCTTGGTGTTGAAGGTCTGAGCTATTTTAGGCACACAAGAAAGCTTCTTGATCTTAGAAATGATCTTCTTAGAGGTTTGGATAGGGAGATATCCAACCTTCTTTAGTCTTAAGAGGATTCACAAGTATCCCCAAGGATTACTCTAATAGGATGGTTTGTCTAATAAGTATTCTTTAGGGATAACTATGGCTCCCAACTTGTAGCATGCTCAAGCTAGTCCTTAAAAGTGAAACAATCCTAAGACATGGCTTAACATGTGGTGGTGGGTAATAGTTAAGATCATTTCTCTTGCCCACTTCCTCCGACCTCTTAGGCTTTGGAAACTAAAGTCAAGTTTCTTTAAGAGATTCTTAAAGATTTTCCTAAATATCTCCCTCTTGAATGAATATGGCTTATTCAATCTATTTGCAAGAGAGAGGGTGGAAAGTAGCTATCACTGATGGTTATGAATATCACCTTTCGAGTCTTGAGGTGGTGGAAATGGTCATTGTGGTGCGGTGGCGGTATGATGGAGGTGGTGGAAGAGAGGTGGCAAAGGAGGCTGAGCTCGTAGTCTCTCATCTTGAACTCACAGCAGCATCCCTTTGTCCACATACACATCCTAGCTTCTTCTCAAACACCCTTACATCTTGGCCTAGATGATTTGTCAGGAAAGGGCAACTGTTTGGCTTCCTCTTGTAGGCTAGCTACCTTGTTGATTAATTTCTTGAATGTTTTGATCGTAAAGCCCTTAAGCATGAAGGCGACTGAGCCATGGATATTTTTGAGAAGAATCTCAATGGCATGCATCTTTATTGACAACTATGGTTTAGCATTTCATGCTCGGGTTGTGCCGAGAATGTAATCAACAAGGGACTCGTTGAGTTTCTATTTCTCTTCAATGAGGTCACCTATAGTCACCCTCTTGAGCTCCAGCAAACCTCTTGATGAAGAGGTGCTCAAACTCAGCAAAAGTCTTCACCAAATTGTTGGGCAGTTTGGCATACCAATCAAATGCAACACCTGACATATTGCTAATGAAAAGGAGGAAGAGGGTGCGTTCACATGTTAACAGCGGCTCTAAAGTGTGCAATGTTATCATTGGTTCCCACTACCATCAAAGATCTTGAAGGATGGTGGCATAAAATCTAAATAAAATATAAACTAAATAAAAACCTAAACCTAAAAATAAACCTAAAAAAATAAACCAAAAATAAATAAAAAATAAAACCAAAAACCTAAACTAAAAAGAAAAACTAAACCTAAAATAAACAAAAAAAAATAAACATAAACTTAAACTAAAATAAACTAAACCTAAACCCTAACCTAAATAAAATAAAATAAACTAAAAATAAACCTAAACCTAACCTAAAATAAAAACCTAAAACATAAACCTAAAAAAAATAAAATAGAAACCTAAACCTAAAACTAAAATAAAAAAAATAAAACCTAAACCTAAAATAAAAATAAAATAAAATAAAACAAAAATAACTAAACCTAAAAAAAAAACTAAAATAAAACCTAAACTAAGATAAATAAATAAATAAAATAAAATAAAATAAACCTAAATAAAATAAGATAAATAAACTAAATTAAATCAAAATAAACTAAATAAACCTAAACTGCCGGTTGTTTAATTAAAAAACTAAACCCTAAACCAGAGCCTAAATCCTAACCATGACCCTGAGCCATAAAAGACTGACCTAAAACTACCCTACCCAAACCTAAACCTACCACACCTACTACCCTAAACTCTCCTAAACCTAACCCTAAACCCTAAACCTACTTTAAAACCTAAACCCTAAAACCACCTAAACCAACCCAAACCCTAAACCCTAAATAAACTTAACCTACCCTACCCTAAACCCTAAACTAAAATAAAACCCATTGTTTGAGGCATCTTCTCTCCTCCATTCTCTTTGTGCTCTAGCAAATTTCATTTCCCTATGGAGGCACGTCCCCTTTGTGGCTTTTTTTGTGGCAATTTTGGATGTTGCTTCCATTTTGGGGGTTGATCGACCTTGACTTATTTATCATGAGTTGTTGATTGATCATGGTTGTGAATTCTTCCCATGGGAAATCCGATAATCGGTGCTCCCTATTATTTCTGGCTCTTTAGGGGTTTCTAGCTTAAATCAATCACTGGCTTCAAAATCATTCAAGGATGTTCTTGCTAAAAAGGATAATTACACTGGTGAGTCTCTCGAGCTTATTTTGACTTCCTTCTGGGGTGTATCCATGATAATGTGTTAAGATTCATTTGTGGAAAGGCTTGTGAAGCCTTTTGAATTTATGTTGGTGGGTAAATTCGCTTTGCATCATCCTACTTTGTAGAATATTCGATCTTTCTTCCATAGCTTGAAACTCTCTATAATATTTTCTATTGGATTGATCGATTCCATCATGTATTGATCTAGCTTTCCAACCATTTGGATTACTCTCATGTTTTTTCTTATTGCTTGTATTTTGTTTTCAATTGCAGATAAGATTGTTCAAATGGATGCCTCTTTTTGATATTTAAGAGGAATCTCCTATTATTCTGGTTTGGATCTCTCTTCCTAATCTGTCCATTTCATTAATCATGAATTTCTTTTTTGTATGGGTGCGATGTTCGGTCATCCTCTTCAAGCTGATCAGGTGACTGCTTCTAATACTCGACCCTCTGTTGCTCGGATTTTAGTTGAGTTGGATATAACTAAAAAATTTCCTAAGGAAATTTGGCTAGGATTAGAGAAATATGGATATTTGCAATAGTGGAATTTGAGAATTTTCTTATTTTTTGTTCCCATTGTAAAATTCATGGTCATGGGTTTTCAGATTGTTTTGTGGTTCACCCTCACTTTAAGAAACCAAAATTGGTTAATAATAATTTGGATCCCAAC
>CM038220.1:52574605-52689032 GCA_021442155.1 Cymbidium sinense | reverse complement strand
ATTAAGTAAACTAAGTAGGTTTAGGTTTATTTTATTTATTTTATTTATTTATTTGAGTTTATTTTATTTTTATTTTTATTTAGATTTATTTTTATTTTTATTTAGTTTAGTTTATTTATTTTAGCTTTATTTATTTTAATTTTGGTTTTTATTTTAGTTTATTTTTTGGTTCAAATTTATTTTTTAGTTTAGTTTTTTTATTATATTTTTTAGGTTTAGATTTTTTTTTTGTTTTGGCTTAGGTTTTTATTTTAATTTTTTAGGTTTTGGTTTTAGGTTTTTATTTTTATTTTAGGTTTATTTTTAGGTTTTATTTTTTAGTTTAGGTTTAGGTTAATTTTTATTATTTAGCTTAGGTTTAGTTTATTTTAGGTTTAGGTTTTGTTTATTTTAGTTTAGGTTTAGGTTTATTTTAATTTTATTTTAGGTTTAGATTTTTTTTTAGTTCAGGGTTTAAGTTTTATTATTTATTTATTTTTAGGTTTATTATTTAGGTTTAGGTTTTCATTTAGTTTTTATTTTATTTTATTTTAGGTTTTTTCATTTTTATTTTAGGTTTAGCTTTTATTTTACTTAGGTTGTTTATTTTTTACTTTAGTTTAGGATTTTATTTATTTAATTTTAGTTTAGTTTTTATTTTTTATTTTATTTTCCTTTAGGTTTAGGTTTAGGTTTATGTATTGGTTTAGGTTTTATGTTTTATTTTATTTTATTATTTTATTTAATTTTGGTTTAGGTTTTTTTAGTTATTTTATATTTAGGTTTTATTTAGTTTAGGTTTAGGGTTTAGGGTTTAGGGATTAGGGTTAGTTTAGGGTTATTTATGGCTTTAGGGTTTAGGGTTTTTTCTTGGGTTTATGCTTTAGGGTTTAGGGTTCAGGTTTTAGGGTTTAGGGTATATGTTTTTAAGGTTAAGGGTTTAGTGTTTAGAGTTTAGGGTTTAGGGTTTGGGTTTAGCTTTTGGGTTTAGGGTTGGGTTTTAGTTTAGGTTTAAGATTTTGGTTTTTTTTAGAGAATAAATTGATTCAACATTTCTTCTTTTTGATTTCATCAACCAAGTAACACACCAAGTTTTCTAAGACATGGCGACAACATAGACAAAAAATGAGCACATAGCAAATCAAAATCATGATAACTAGTCGTCATAACAACAATTTCATGAGCGTGATTGGATCGGTTGTTCTTGATTTCTCCAGTTCCCATCGATCCACCGGCCTCTCGTAGTGGATCCACCATATCCTCGATCTTTCCCTCTGCCACCACTATGGTTGTAACCTCCATCGCTCCTCCTACCTTCATAACCACCACTGTTTCGACCACCACCTCCATATGCACCTCCAGATCCCCCACCACCATTGCGATAACTACAGCCTTCGCCTTTGCCTCCATCGCTAGATCTAGATTGAGCTGGTTGTGTTATGTTATTATCAAGGTTACTTCTTATTTAGGGTTTAGGGTTTAGGGTTTAGGTTTAGGGTTAGGTTTTAGTTTTGGGTTTAGGGTTTTGGTTTTTTAATAATGAACAAATTCAAATTTAACATTTCTTCTTTTCAATTTCAACCAAGTAACAAACCGGTGAGGTAATCAAATGACCTCCTTCGGGCTAGCTAAACCCTTATGTTCCTGGGATGTCTAGACTATATACCCATTACCATTCAATCTTATATAAATCAATACATGAATAGAAGAAAGAGAACTTAACATTCATTCACTTAAGTTATAAGCACATGCATTTCTTATGTATTTATAGCTAGCATCATAAAACATATTATTATTCATTTATAAGCTTTTGAAAAATAGATTTAGATTTAATAGTTATAATAGCCAAGCATATATTAAATTAAATCAACACATGCAAGCTTACATAAAGGTAATCCATTTTATTTTACTTGATTTTGAAAAGATGGATGCATGAATTCAAATGACATACCAAATTTAACATGATTGGAAAGAGGACAATCAAATATAAAGCATGTGATTCATTCAACCAAACTAGTTCTTAATGATAATCAAATCAAATAAGATTATTTAAAAACAAACCAAGATTCTTAATTAATTAAGTTTTGGATTTGATTTGATTTAAAGAGGAGAAGAGAAATCATCACTTACTATTTTAAACCCATTCCCACATTAGTGATTTGATTTAATTTAAGGAAATGTAATTAAGTTGATTATATGGGTTTAATGAAGTAGAACCCTTAATTAGATGAATTAATTACTCTTACCAATGTCACCTTGAAGTAATTAACTAAATAATTATGATCCAACATGATATGCATGGAAAATAAACTTGCAATGATCCTAGGAAATAAAAGGAATCCTGGCTCATGATTAATATTTAATTAGATTAAGGGACTTAATTAATTACTCTTATGGTTTTGACACATGTGGACTAACCATAATTTCATTAAACTCCTTTAGGTTATTAAACATCTAAAGATCTTACCCCATGATTTAATTAATTAATGTATGATGTGATTATGATTTCAATTTGATTAAGTGATTTAATTAGTTAAATCTTAATTAATTTCATTTAAAAAAAAGGTGAAATGAACTAAGGAAAGGGGTCCCAATTATTCCTTGTTCACTTACTATGAACAATGATTAATAAACTTAATTAACCAATTTGTTACTATTAATGGGATTAATTAATCATTAATTAACTTAAAAGAGTAGTTAAGGTTTAATTAGTCAATTTTGTTAATTAAGTGAGCAATAAATCCCAAGCAAATCATGGGAGGCAGAGGTCATCCTATTAAATTAACCCACAAAATTTGATTAATTGCTTAAGTAATTAAAAGTAATTAAGCTAATTAAATTAAACCTTAATTATAGTTCAAAATTAATTATGATCATTTTTAATTAATTCTCCTCTGAAATACCTTTAAAATGAGTATGTTTTTTGCATTTTTTATTTCTTTATGATTTTTCATGATTTTTAGAAGTTTCAACCATTAAAAATAATTAATTAAGCCTAATTAAAGGCTAATCCTATTGGCGGATGTGGCACACTTTCCATGTGGCACCACATGATTGGCTGCTTAAAATTTATCGGTCGATACTACGTGGCGATAATGCTTTTCTTCACATCATGTAAGATCGATGGCATGATTAATCCATAGCTTAATAGGATTAAATCAGATCGATCTAGTGGATCTAATCATGACCATCCATTCGGAACATGTAGAATGGATGGTGCTGATCTAATGTCACGTGAGTTAGGAGAATGAAGTATGTCCTCCATTATTAGGTTTTGGGGTATAGGTTTATTTTTTAATTTATTTAGTTACTTCAAGTTGAGGTTTAGGGTTTTGGGTTTTGGGTTTAGGGTTAAGGGTTTAGGGTTTAGGGTTTAGGGTTTAGGGTTTTAGGGTTTATGCTTGTAGGGTTTAGGGTTTAGAGTTTATGGTTTAGGTTTTTCTATGGTTTTGGGTTTAGGGTTGTAAGTTTAGGGTTTAGGGTTTCAGATTTAGGGTTTATGGTTTTTTTTTAAAAACTAAATAAACCGGTAAGTTTAGGTTTATTTAGATCAGTTTATATTTATTTTGATTTACTTTTTTCTAAAAGTTTCTTTTTAGTTTAATTTATTTATTTTAGGTTTATTTCTTTTAGTTTATGTTTTTTATTTTAGTTTATTTTTTTACATTTAGGTTTAAATTTATTTTTATTTTATTTTTTAGGTTTAGGTTTTAATTTTTAATTTTTAGGTTTATGTTTTATTTTGTTAGGTTAGGTTTTAAGTTTTTTTTACATTTTATTTTTTAATTTTTTTAGGTTTATTTATAGTTTATTTTATTTAGTTTAGGTTTAGGTTTAGATTTTATTTATTTTAGTTTAGTTTATTTTAGGTTTATTTTAGTTTAGGTTTAGGTTTATTTTATTTTGTTTATTTTTTTTTGTTTATTGTAATTTTATTTCAGGTTTAAGTTTTTTTTTAGCTTAGGGTTTAGGTTTTATTTTTTATTTATTTTTAGGTTTAGGTTTTTATTTAGTTTTAATTTTTTTATATTTTAAGTTTATTTTATTTTTATTTTATTTCTAATTTTTTTATTTAGGTTTTTTATTCTTAGGTTTATTTTATTTTTTAGTTTAGTTTAGGATTTTATTTATTTATTTTTTTTTTTAATTTCTAATTTTATTTTATTTTGATGTTTAGGTTTTGGTTTTAGTTTATATTTTATTTTATTATAATTTTGTTTGGTTTGGTTTAAGTTATTTATTTATTTTATTTTAGGTTTTATTTAGTTTAGGTTTAGCTTTTTAGCTTTTTTAGGGTTTAAGGATGGTTTATGGTAGTTTAGGGTTTAAGGTTTAGGGTTTGGGGTTTGGGGTTTGTTTAGGTTTAGGGTTTAGGGTTTTAGGTTTAGGGTTTTTTGGTTTAGGTTTAGGGTTTGGGTTTTAGGTTTAGGGTTAGTTTTAGTTTAGGGTATAATGTTTTGGTTTTTTTTAAAATAAATTAAGAATCATCATTTCTTCTATTCAATTTCATCAACCAAGCAACATACTAATTTTTCTAAGACACCTGGCGATGACATTGATAAAAGAGCACTAAAAGCAAATCAAAAAAACCCTAGATAACCAGTCTCTTATAAATAATTCCATAAGCTCGTAGATCGGTCGATGTTCTTTAGTTTCTCAGTTCCCATCAAAACCACCCGACCACTCAGTGGCGGATCCACCATCATATCCCTGACATCACCATGAATATAACCTCCATCACTCTTCTCTCCTACATAACCACTACTGCTCTGACCACCACCTCCATATCCAGCACCTCAAGATTCCCCACCACCATGATGCAGCACCTTCACCTCCACCGATCTAGACTAAGCCTGGTTGATGGTGTTGTTCCATCAAGGTTCTGCCCATTCTTAGGGTTTAGGTTTAGGTTTAGGTTGATTAGTTTTAGGGTTTAGGTTTATTTTTTAATTTATTTATTTACTTTAGATTTAGGTTTAGGGTTTGGGGTTTAGGGTGGTGGTTTAGGGTTTAGGGTTTAGGGTTTAGAGTTTTTGGTTTATGCTTTTAGGATTTAGGATTTAGGGTTTAGGGTTAGGGTTTAGGGTTTAGGTTTAGGGTTTGTTTAAGGTTATTTTTTAATTAAGTAAATCGATGGCTTAGGTTTAATTAGTTTATTTTTATTTATTTTACTTTATTTTATTTTATTTATTTTTATTATTATAATTTTTCATTTATTTATTTTAGGTTTATTTATTTTAGCTTAGGCTTTTTTATTTTAGTTTTTTTTATTTATGTTTTTATTATGTTTATTTTTTAGTTTAGTTTATTTTTTATATTATATTTTAGGTTTAGGTTTTATTTTTTTTTTTTTAATTTTAGGTTTAGGTTTAATTTTATTTTAACTTTTAGGTTTAGGTTTTAGGTTTTATTTTAGGTTTATTTTAGGTTTATTTTTAGTTTATTTTATTTTATTTAGTTCAAGTTTAGGTTTAGGTTTAGTTTATTTTAGGTTTAGGTTTAGGTTTTATTTATTTTAGTTTATTTTATTTTAATTTAGGTTTAGGTTTATTTTATTTTATTTATTTTATTATTATTTTTGGTTTAGTTTTTTTTTTTTGTTTAGGGTTTAGGTTTTATTTTTTATATATTTTTAAGTTTATTTTTTGGTTTAGGTTTTTATTTATTTTTTATTTTATTTTATTTTAGGTTTATTTTATTTTTATTTTATGTTTAGTTTTTATTTTATTTAGGTTTTTTATTTTTTAGTTTAGATTTAGGTTTTTGTTCAATTTATTTTAATTTATTTTGATTAGTTTATTTTTAGGTTTAGGTTTTTATTTTATTTTTTTTAGTTTATTTAGGTTTAGGTTATCTTATATATTTTATTTTTAGGTTTTAAATAGTTTAGGTTTAGGTTTTTAGGGTTTAGGGTTTTGGGTTTAGGGTTTTAGGTTTAGGGTTTAGGGTTTAGGGTTTAGGGTTTAGTGTTTTGGGTTAGCTTAGGTTTCAGGGTTTTTTTTATATTTTTTAAATTAAGTAAATCGGTATGTTCAAATTTATTTAGTTTATTTTTTATTTTTTATAGTTTATTTTATTTTTTTTATTTTTATTTATGTTTACTTTTTTTAGTTTATTTATTTTAGTTTAGGTATTTTATTATACTTTATTTTTTAGATTTAGGTTTCGATTAAAGTTTAAATTTTAGTTGAGTTTTATTTTAATTTTATTTTTTAGGATTATTATATTTTTTAGGTTTAGGTTTAGGTTTTTATTTTATTTTTTTATGTTTAGGTTTTAGGTTTTTGTTTTAGGTTTATTTTTAGGTTTTATTTTTTAGTTTAGGTTTAGGTTTAGTTTTAGTTCATTTTATTTTATTTAGTTTATGTTTAGGTTTAGGTTTAGTTTATTTTAGGTTTTATTTATTTTAGTTTAGTTTATTTTAGTTTTAGTTTAAGTTTATTATATTTTGTTTATTTTATTTTTATTTCAGGTTTAGGTTTTGTTTTAGTTAATGGTTTAGGTTTTATTTTTTATTTATTTTTAGGTTTTATTTTTAGGTTTAGGTTTTATTTTATTTTATTTTAGGTTTATTTTATTTTTATTTTATGTTTAGTTTTTGTGTTATTTAGATTTTTAATTCTTAGGTTTATTTTTATTTTTTGTTTAGTTTGGGTTTTTATTTATTTTATTTTAGTTTATTTTATTTTATTTTTAGGTTTAAGTTTAGGTTTTACTTTAGGTTTTTAATTATTTTATTTTATTTAGGTTTAGGTTTATTTATTAATTTTATTTTAAGGTTTTTTTAGTTTAGGTTTAAGTTTTTAGGATTTTAGGGTTTAGGGTTTAGGGTTTAGGGTTTAGGGTTTAGGGTTTAGGGTTTAAGTTTAGAGTTTAGGTTTAGGGTTTTGGTTTTAAATTTAGAGTAGGTTTAGGGTTTTAGGGTTTATGGTTTTGGGTTTAGTATTTAGGGTTTGGGGTTTAGGGTTTTAGGGTTTAGGGTTTAGGATTTGGGGTTTAGCATTTAGGGTTTAGGGTTGTGGGCTTTAGGGTTTAGGGTTTAGGGTGTTAGAATGTAGGGTTTTAGGGTTTTAGGTTTAAGATTTTCTAGGGTTTATTGTTTAGTGTTTCGGGTTTAAGGTTTAGGATTTAAGGTTTATGGTATTTTTTTTAAATAAGTAAACCAGTAGGTTTAAGTTTATTTAGTTTATTTTTTATTTATTTTAGTTTATTTTTTATTTTTATTTAGGTTTATTTTTTACTTTTATTTAGTTTACTTTATTTATTTTAGGTTTATCTATTTTAGTTTAGGTTTTTAATTTTAGTTTATCTTTTAGGTTTAGCTTTTAATTAAGTTTTATTTTAATTTTAATTTTAAGGTATAGGTTTTATTTTTTGTTTTTTTTGTTTGGGTTTAGGTTTTTATTATATTTTTTAGGTTTAGGTTTTAAGTTTTTATTTAAGGTTTATTTTTAGGTTTTATTTTTTAGTTTAGGTTTAGGGTTATTTTTAGTTTATTTTATTTCATTTAGTTTACATTTAAGTTTAGGTTAAGTTTATTTTAGGTTTTGTTTTGAGTTTTATTTAAGCTAGTTTAGTTTATTTTATCTTAGGTCTAAGTTTATTTTAATTTGTTTATTTTATTTTAATTTAGGTTTAGGTTTTAGTTTTTATTTATTATTTGGTTTTATTTTTAGGTTTATTTTTTAAGTTTATGTTTTTATTTAGTTTTTATTATATTTTATTTTAATTTAATTTATTTTATTTTTAGCTTTAAGTTTATCTTTTAATTTAGGTATTTATTTTATATATTTTTTATTTTATTTAGGTTTAGGTTTTCTTATATATAATTTATTTGTTGGTTTTATTTAGTTTAGGTTTAGGTTTTTAGGTTTTTATGATTTAGGGTTTAGGTTTTTTAAGGTTTAGGGTTTTAGGGGTTTTTTTTGGGGTTTTAGGTTTTAGGTTTAGGGTTTAGGGTTTAGGGTTTGGGTTTTAGTGTTTGACTTTAGGGTTTATGGTTTTAGGGTTTAGTGTTTAGGGTTATGGTTTAGGGTTTTTTTTGTTAAATTAAGTAAGCAGTAGGTTAGGTTTATTTGTTTATTTATTTATTTTTATTTATTTTAGTTAATTTTATTTTTTATTTTTATGTTTATTTTTTATTTTATTTTATTTATGTTTTTTATTAATAGGTTTATTTTATTATTTTTTATTTAGGATAGGTTTTATTTATTTATTCTTAGTTTATTTTAATTTTTATTTTATTTTTTATTTTTAGGTTTAGGTTTTATTTATTTTCTTTATTTTATTTAGGTTTAGGTTTTAAGGTTTTATTTAGTTTAGGTATAGGTTTTAGGTTTTTTTTTATATAGGATTTAGATTTAGTTATAGTTTTAGGTTTATGATTTAGGTTTAGGGTTTAGGTTTTAGTTTAGGATTTTAGGTTTAGGGTTTAAGGTTTAGGGTTTAGGTTTAAGTTTAGGTTTATAGTTTAGGTTTATGTTTAGAGTTTAGGGTTTAAGTTTAGGGTTTAGGTTTAGTGTTTAGTTTGGGTTTAGGGTTTAGGAGTTAGGGTTAGGTTAGTTTTTTGGTTTAAGGTTTAGTGTTTAGGTTTAGGGTTTAGGGTTTAGTTTAGGTTTAGGTTTAGGGTTTTAAGGTTTATGTTTAGGTTTATTTAGATTTAGGTTTAGGGTTTATGGTTTAGGTTTTAGTGTTTAGGGTTTAGGGTTTAGGTTTTAGGGTTTTGGGTTTTTTTTCAAATTAAGTAATATGGTAAGTTTAGGTTTATTTAGTTTATTTTTTTATTTATTTTAGTTTATTTTACTTTTTTTATTTTGGTTTATTTTTTATTTTGTTTAGTTTATTTATTTCAGGTTTATTAATTTTAGTTTAGGTTTTATTTTAGTTTATTTATTAGGTTTAGGTTTAAGTTTAAGTTTATTTTTGGTTGAGTTTATTTTTTATTTTATTTTAAGGTTTAGGTTTTATTTTTTATTTAGGTTTAGGTTTTAGTTTTATTTTAGGTTTATTTTAGGTTTTATTTTATAATTTAGGTTTAGGTTTATTTTAGTTTATTTAGTTTTTTCTTAGCTTTATTTTATTTTTGGTTTAGGGTTTAGGGTTATTTATTTAGGTTTTATTCTTAAGTTTAGTTTTATGTTTATTTTTTAGTGTTTTTTTATTTTTTTTTTTTAGGTTTTTAGGGTTTAGGGTTTAGGGTTTTAGGGTTTAAGTTTTTAGGGTTAAGGGTTTTGAGTTAGGGTTTAGGGTTTAGGGTTTAGAGTTTAGGGTTTAGTTTTTTTATTAGGGTTTTTTAGGGTTTAGGTTTAGGTTTAGGGTTTAATGTTTAGGCTTTTTTTTTATGTAAGTAGTTTAGGTTTATTTAATTTATTTAGTTCATTTTTTATTTATTGTATTTTATTTTAGTTTTTTATTTTTATTTATTTTTTTATTTTAATTTATTTTAATTTATTTTAATTTTCTTATTTTTTTAATTTTAGGTTTAGGTTTAGGTTTTTATTTTTTTATTTTATTTTTTCTTTAGGTTTAGGTTTTTTTGATTTATTTTATTTTTAGGTTTAATTTAGTTTAGGTTTAGGTTTTAGGGTTTTAGGTTTTAGTTTATAGGTTTTAGGTTTTTTAGTTTAGGGTTTAATATTTAGGTTTTAGGGTTTAGGTTTAGTGTTAGTTTAAGGTTTAGGGTTTAGGGTTTTAAGGTTTAGGTTTTAAGCTTTAGGGTTTAGGTCTAGGGTTAAGTTTTAAGGTTTAGAGTTTAGGTTTTAGGGTTTAGGGTTTTAGGTTTAAGGTTTAGGTTAGGTTTTAGGAGTTTAAGGTTTTATTTAGGAGTTTTAGGGTTTAGGGTTTAAGTTAGGGTTTAGACTTATGGTTTAAGTTTAGGGTTTAGGTTTAGTTTAAGTTTAGGTTTAAGATTTAGGGTTTATCATTTTTTTAAAAAATTGAATAAATCAGTATGTTTAGGTTTATTTAGTTTATTTTTAATTTATTTTTGTTCTTTTATTTAGGTTTTTTTTTTTATTTAGCTTACTTAATTATTTTAGTTTAGTTTTTAGGTTTAGGTTTAAGTTTAGGTTTATTTTTTAGTTGAGTTTTATTTTTATTTAGTTTTAATGTTTAGGTTTATGTTTTTTATATTATTTTTTTTTTTTTAGGTTTTAGGTTTTATTTTGGTTTATTTTAGATTAAATTTTTAGTTATTAGGTTGTTTTTTAGTTTATTTTATTTTTTTAGGTTTTTTATTCTTAGGTTTATTTTATTTTTTAGTTTAGTATAGGTTTATGTTTATTTTATTTTAGTTTAATTTTTTTGAGGTTTAAGTTTAGGTTTTAGTTTAGGTTTTTATTTTTTATTTTATTTAGGTTTATATTTTAATTATTTTATTTTATTAGGTTTATTTTAGTTTTAGGGTTTAGGTGGTTAGGTTTAGGTTTTAGGGTTTATGTTTAGGGTTTTATGGTTTAGGGTTTAGGTTTAGTGTATAGTTTTAGGTTTAGTTTTAGGGTTTTTATTTAGGTTTAGGTTTAGTTTAGGGTTTAGTTAGGTTTTTAGGTTTTAGGTTTTGGGGTTTAGGGTTTAGTTAGGTTAGGGTTTAGTTTTAGTTTAGGTTAGTTAATTTAGGGTTTAGGTTTAGGTTTAGGGTTTAGGGTTTAGGGTTGTAGTTTAGGTTTAGTTTAGGGTTAGTTTAGGTTTAGGTTTAGGGTTTAGGATTTAGCATTTAGGGTTAAGGTTTAGGGTTTAAGTTTTAAAAATATGTAGATTTACTTATTTAGTTTATTTTATATTTTTATTTAAGTTTATTTTTGTTTAGTTTATTTATTTATTTTATGTTTTTTTTAGTTTAGGTTTAGGTTTTAAGTTTTAATTTTAGGTATATTTTTCAGTTTTATTTTTTAATTTATTTTAATTTTTTTAATTTAGGGTTTAGGTTTAATTTTTTTTTAAGTTTAGGTTTAGGTGTTTTTTTATTTTAGTTTATGTTTAGGTTTATTTTCTTATTTTATTTTATTTTTATTTTATGTTTAGCATTTTTTTTAGTTTAGTGTTTGGTTTATTTTTTTCATTTATTTTAAGTTTATTTTTTAGGTTTATATTTTATGTAGTTTGTATTTTATTTTATTTTTGGATAATTTATTTTATTTTATTTTATTTTATTTTGTTTTTTATTCTTTGGTTTATTTTATTTTTTTGTTTAGTTTAGGTTTTTATTTTTTATTTTAGTTTTTTTTATTTTTTTATTTTATGTTTAGGTTTAGGTTTAAGTTTTTATTTATTTTTATTTTTATTTTATTTTATTTAGGTTTAGGTTTATTTATTTATTTTATTATTAGGTTTTTTAGGTTTTTAAGGTTTATAGTTTAGAGTTTATGGTTTAGGGTTTAGGGTTTTATGTGTTAGAGTTTTAGGGTTTAGGGTTTAGGGTTTAGGGTTTAGGGTTAGGGTTTAGAGTTTATGGTTTAGGGTTTAGTGTTTAGTCTTTAGGGTTTAGAGTTTAGGAGTTTAGGGTTTAGATTTATTAGGTTAGCAGGGTTTAGTGCTAGTTTATGGTTTAGGGTTTACGCTTTAGGGTTAAGGTTTTTTGTTTTTAGGCATTAGAGTTTAGGGTTAGTTTAGGGTTTAGGGTTTAGGATTTAAGCATTTAGGGTTTAGGGTTTAGGGTTTAAGGTTTAGGGTTTAAGGTTTAGGGTTTAGGGTTAGGGTTAGAGTTTAGGGTTTTGGGCTTTATGTTTTTTAGGATTTTAGGGTTGTAAGTTTAGGGTTAGTTTTAGGGTTTAGGATTTAGGGCTTAGGGTTTAGGATATTGGGTTTACGATTTAGGGTTTTGGGTTTTGGGTTTTGTTTTTTTTAAAAATTAAGTAAATCGATAGGTTTATGTTTATTTAGTTTATTTTTTATTTTATTTTTTTAGTATTACTTAGTTTGGTTTATTTATTTTAGGTTTTTTATTTTTGTTTATTTTTTAGTTTAGTTTATTCTATTTTTTTTTAGGTTTAGGTTTTATTTTTTATTTTTAGGTTTAGGTGTTTTTATTTTTTTAGGTTTAGGTTTAGGTTTTATTTTAGGTTTGTTTATAGGTTTTATTTTAGTTTAGGTTTAGGTTTATTTTATTTTATTTTATTTTATTTAGTTTAGGGTTTAGGTTTAGTTTATTTAAGTTTTAGGTTTAGGTTTTCTTTTTTAGTTTAGGGTTTAAGTTTTAATTTTTATTTATTTTTAGGTTTATTTTTTTATTTAAATTTTTATTTAGTTTTTATTTTATTTCATTTTAGGCTAATTTGATTTTTATTTTACATTTAGTTTTTATTTTATTTATAAGTTTATTTTATGTTTTAATTTAGTTTAGGTTTTTATTATTTTTATTTTAGTTTAGTTTTTATTTTTATTTTATTTTATTTTTACCTTTAAGTATATGTTTTAGTTTAGGGTTTTATTTTATTTTGTTATTAATTTTATTTAGGTTTAGGTTTTTAGTTATTTTATTTTTAGAATTTTTTTTAGTTTAGGTTTAGGATTTTAGGTTTTTAGGGTTTATGGTTTGGGGTTTAAGGTTAAGGGTTTAGGGTTTTGGGTTGTAAGTTTTAGGGTTTAGGGTTTAGGGTTTACGGTATAGCTCTAAGGGTTTAGAGTTTTAGAGTTTAGAGTTTAAGGTTTAGGGTATAGGGTTTTAAAGTTTATGGATTTTTGTTTAGGGTTTTAAGTTTAGGGTTCAGGGTTTAAGGTTAGTTTAAGTTTAGTTTATTTTTTAGTTTAGTTTATTTATTTATTTTTTTAGGTTTAGGCTTTATTTTTTATTTTAGGTTTAGGTTTAGGTTTATTTTATTTTTAGGTTTAGGTTTTAGGTTTTTTTTATTTAGTTTATTTTAGTTTAGGTTTAGGTTTATTTTTAGTTTTTTTAATTTTATTTTTTAGTTTAGGTTTAGGTTTAGATTATTTTAGGTTTAGGTTTAGATTTTATTTATTTTAGTTTAGTTTATTTTAGTTTAGGTTTAGGTTTATTTTATTTTTATTTTAGTTTAGGGTTTATGTTATATTTTATTTATTTATTTTTAGGTTTACTTTTTAAGTTTAGGTTTTATTTACATTTTATTTTATTTTTTTATGTTTATTTTATTTTTTATTTTAGGTTTAGTTTTTTATTTATTTATTTTTTATTTTTAGTTTAGTTTATTTTATTTATTTTATTTTAGTTTAATTTTTATTTTATATTTTATTTTATTTTTTAGGTTTAGGCTTAGGTTTAGGTTTATGTTTAGGTTTTTATTTTATTTTATTTTATGTATTTTATTTTATTTTTGTTTAAGTTTATTTATTTATTTTATTTTTAGGTTTTACTTAGTTTAGGTTTAGCTTTTTTGCTTTTTAAGGTTTAAGGTTTAAGGTTAGTTGAGCGTTTATGGCATAGGGTTTAGTGTTTGGGGTTTTATTTTTTTATTTTTATTTTTATTATTTATTATTATTAGTTTTTATTAGTTATATTAGTATTATTATTATTATTATTTTTGTTTTATTATTTATTATTATTACTAATTATTATTGGGTTACTTATTTATTTTGTTTATTTAGGTTTAGTTTTAGTTATTATTATTAGTTTTATTTAGTTTATTATTGTTATTAGTTAGTGAGTTATTTATTAGGTTTTTATTTAGTAGTTTATTATTAGTTTGTTAGTTTATTAGTTTATTAGTTATTAGTTTTAGTTAGTTAGCAATTTTATTATTAGTTTTTATTATTATTAGATATTATTATTAATTAGTTTATTATTATTATTTATGAGTTTTATTATTTTTTTAGTTTTTTATTAGTAATTATTAGTTATTATTTATTAGTTTTTATTTAGTTGTTAATTTGGGTTTTATTTAGTTTAGTTTTTTATTTAGGGTTTAGGTTTGTTAGTTTGTTTTAGTTTATTATTATTACTTTAGTTACTTTAGTTTATTAGTTTATTATTATTATTAATTAATTTATTAATTAATTAGTTTTTATTATTTATTTATTATTTTATTAGCTTTTTTAGTTAGTTATATTTACGTAGTTATTAGTTTTAGTTTAGTTTAGTTATTCTTAGGTTTTAGTTCTTTGGTTTAGTTTTATTAGTTAGGTTTAGTTTTAGTTTTGGTTTAGAGTTTTTCTTATTTAGTTTAGTTTTATTATTTAGTTATTAGTTCATTATTTATTAGTTTAGTCAGGGTTTAGGTTTAATAGTTATGGTTTAATTTTGTTAGTTTATTAGTTTAGTTATTTTATTTATAGTTATTATTAGTTATTTATTAGGTTTTAGTTTATTTTTTATTATTATAGTTTTTTATTAGTTATTAGGGTTTATGTTTTTAGTTTAGTTTACTATTTAGTGGGTTTAGGTTTTGTTAGTTTAGTTTATTAGTTTAGTTTTAGTTTAGTTTTTAGTTTGTTATTATTATTATTATTATTTATTAGGTTTAGTTAGTTATCAGTTTATTTTATTAATTTTAGTTAATTAATTAGTTTAGATGGTTTGGTTTGTTTTAGTTTTAGTTTAGTTTTATTAGTTTATTATTTAAGTTTATTATTTTTATTATTAGTTTTTATTAGTTTATTAGTTATTATTATTATTTTAGTTTATTAATTTTATTAGTTTTAGGTTTAGTTTTAGTTTAGTTTTAGTTAATTTTAGTTTATTATTATTAGTTTATTATTAATTTAGTTAGTTTTATTAGTTTTTATTAGTTTAGTTTATTATTTAGATTTTTATTTTTTTTATTTTATTATTATTATTATTATTAGTTTATTATTAGTTTTTTAATAGTTTTATTTATTAGGGTTTAGTTTTTTTATTAGTTTTTTATAATTATTTATTATTATTATTATTATTATTATTAGTTTAGTTAATTGGGGTTTATGTTTTTTAGTTAGTTTAGGGGTCTAGGTTTTATTAGGGTTTACTAGTTTAGGTTTATTTAAGGTAGTTTATTATTAGTTATTAGGTTTATTATTATTATTAGTTAGTTTTAGTTTTAGGTTTATTATTATTATTAGTAGTAGTTTAGTTAGTTTATTATTAGTTAGTTAGTTAGTTTAGTTTGGTTTTATTATTAGTTATTAGTTATTAGTTATTATTATTATTATTAATTTATTTGTTATTATTAGTTTTAGTTTAGTTATTGGTTTATTATTATTATTAATTTAGGTTTAGTTTAGTTTATTAGTTAGTTTGGTTTTATGGTTTAATTTATTATTATATTATTTAGTTTAGTTTATTATTATTAGTTATTTAGTTTATTGTTAGTTTAGTGGTTTTATTTTGTTGGTTATTAGTTTTATTATTGGGTTTAATTTATTAGTTTATTAGTTTATTAGTTTATTAGTTTTTTTTGGTTTAGGTTTTAGTTATTATTGGTTATTATTATTGGTTATGTGTTTAGTTATTAGGTTTATTATTTAGTTTATTAGTTTAGTTAATGTTTTTTAGTTTAGTTTATTTAGTTTAGTTTAGTTTTATTTTATTATTATTATTATTATTATTATTATTTATTATTATTATTATTATTATTAGTTTTATTTTTTATTTAGGTTTTATTATTAGTTTAGTTTATTAGTGGTTTATTTATTTTTAGTTTATTAATTATTAGTTTAATTTTTATTGGTTTATTAGTATTATTAGTTGGTTTATTAATTATTAGTTTTATTATTATTAGTTTATTAGTTAGTTAGTTTGGTTTTTTAGTTATTTTAGTTTGTTTATTATTATTAATATTATTATTAGTTTTATGGGTTTAGTTAATAGTTTAGCTTTAGTTTTAGTTTTATTATTATTATTATTATTATAACTATTATTATTATTATTATTATTATTTATTAGTTTATTAGTTTTATTAGTTTTGAGTTATAATTTAGTTTAGTTTTATTAGTTTTAGTCATTAGTTTAGTTTATTGTTATTTATTTATTATCATTAGTTTTAGTTTTATTAGTTATTTATAAGTTAGTTTAGTTAGTTTATTATTAGTTTAGGTTAGGTTTTATTAGTTTATTTATTATTATTATTAGCTTTAGTTTATTATTGGTTTTATTATTTTAGTTTTATTATTATTATTATTATTTTATTATTATTATTATTATTTATTATTATTATTATTATTTTATTATAGGTTTATTTATTATTATTATTATTATTATTAGTTTTTGGGGGTTTTTATTAGTTTATCATATTATTTAGGGTTTAGTAAGTTATTATTATTAGGTTTAGTTATTAGTTTTTTTTATTAGTTTTATTAGTTGGTTAGTTATTATTAGTTTTTTAGTTATTATTATTTTTATTTTTAATTTGTATTAGTTTATTAGTTTTTTAGTTTTTTAGGTTTGTTATTATTATTAGTTTTTTTAGTTATGGTTTAGTTATTATTAGTTTTATTATTGTGGTTATTAGTTTAGTTTGTTTATTATTATTATTATTAGTTATTATTATTATTATTATTATTATTATTATTATTAGTTTTATTAGTTTTATTAGTTTATTTTTATTTTTTTTGTTGGTTTTAGATTTATTATTAGTTTATTATTATGTTTAGTTAGTTTAGTTTTATTAGTTTTATTATTAGTTTTAGGATATTGTTTGGTTTAGTTTTATTTTGATTTAGTTATTATTAGTTTATTATTAGTTTATTTATTATTTATTTATTAGTTTTAGTTTTATTTATTTGTTTAGTTTATTAGTTAGTTAGTTTTACTAGTTTTATTAGTTTTAGTTTAGTTTAGGGGTTTAGTGGTTTATTAGTTTAGTTTTTAGTTTTTAGTTTTTAGTTTTTAATTTTAGTTTAGTTTATAATTATTAGTTATTAGTTTATTAGTTAGTTTTTTATTTATTTTATTAGTTTATTATTATTAGTTTAGGTTTTTAGTTAGTTTTATTGGTTTATTAGTTTTGTTTTATTAGTTATTAGTTTAGTTAGTTTTAGTTAGTTATTAGGTTTTAGTTTTTTAGTTTATTATTTAGTTATTATTAGTTTGTTAGTTTAGTTTTTATTATTAGGTTTAGTTATTAGTTTATTATTATAATTAGTTATTATTAGTTTTAATAGTTTGGTTTAGTTTAGTTTAGTGTTTAGGTTTAGTTATTAGCTAGTAATTTAGTTAGTTATTTATTAGTTTTAGTTAATTTTAGTTTTGTTTATGGTTTAGGTTTAGTTAGTTTTATTAGTTGTTAGGTTTAGTTTATTAGGGGTTAGGTTTTATTTTGTTAGGTTTAGTTATTTGTTTTATTAGTTTAGGGTTTAGGTTTTTATTAATTTAGTTATTATTAGGTTTAGATTAGTTATTAGTTTTATTTTATTAGTTAGTTAGTTTAGTTTTGGTTATTAGTTTAGTTTATTAGTTAGTTTAGTTGTTAGTTTTGGTTAGTTTTTTATTTAGGGTTTAGGTTTATTATTATTATTAGTTGGTTTATTAGTTTTTTATTAGTTTATTAGTTATTTGTTTTTTATTTTATTATTATTGGTTATTAATTTAGTTTATTAGTTTATTAGTTTGTAGTTATTAGTTATAGTTTTATTATTATTATTATTATCATTATTATATTATTATTATTATTATTATTATTATTATTATTATTTTTATTATGTTTTTCATTAATTTTATTTGTTATTGTTAGTTTATTAGTTTAGTTATTAGGTTTTAGTTATTATTATTTAGTTAGTTTAGATAGTTTTTGGTTTATTAGGTTTTTAGTTTTTTATTTGGTTATTATTAGTTTTTTGGTTTACTTTATATGTTTAATTAATTAGTTTTGGTTTATTAGGTTTATTATTTGTTTTATTATTAGCATTTAGGTTTATTAGTTTTGGTTTAGTTAGTTATTAATTTTAGTTTATGGTTTAGTTAATTAGTTTATGGGTTTAGTTTTTTATTATTAGTTTATTATAATAATAATTGTAATAATAATATTATAATAATAATAATATTATTATTATTATTAGTTTAGTTTAGGTTAATTATTAGGTTTATTATTAGTTTATGTTTGTTTAGTTTTTTAGTTTTAGTTTATTATTTATTAGTTTATTTTAGTTTTATTATTAGTTTAGTTATTAGTTTATTATTAGTTTTATTAGTTTAGTTTTTATTAGTTTAATTTTACTAGGTTTATTTAGGTTTTAATGTTATTAGGTTTATTATTATTAAGGTTTATTAGTTAGTTTAGTTATTATTAGTTATTATTAGTTTTTTACTTATTATTTTAGTTATTATTATTATATTATTAGTTTATTAGTTCTTATTAGTTTATTAGCTATTATTATTATTATTATTATTATTATTATTATTATTAGTTTTATTATGGGTTTAGTTTAGTTTTTATTAGTTATTATTATTAATTTTATTTAGTTTAGTTAGTTATTTAGTTTAGTAAGTTGGTTTAATATTTGGTTTTATTAAGTTTTTTTTCATTTATTATTTATTATTATTATTATTATTAGTTTAGTTTATTATTAAATTTTAGTTAATTTATCATTAGTTAGTTTATTATTAATTTATTTTGATTAGTTTATTAGTTTATTATTATTTATTAGTTTAGTTATTATTATTTAGTTATTAGTTTATTATTACTTTAGTTAGTTTTAGGTTTTTTTAGTTATTAGTTTATTAGTTTACTCAGTTATTAACTATTTAGTTATTTAATTATTATTAGTTTTATTAGTTAGTTTTCTTATTAGTTTAGTTTTTTTGGGTTTTAGTTTATTAGTTCAATTTTAGTTTTATGGGTTTAATTTTATATTTAGTTATTATTAGTTATTATTTATTATAATAATTAGTTACTATTTGTTTTATTAGGTATATTTAATTATTATTAGTTTTATTTAGGTTTTAATTATTGTTTTTTATTAGTTTGTTTATTAGGTTTATAGTTTTTTTTAGGTTTTTATAATATTATAATAATTATTATTAGTTTTTAGTTTAGTTTATTATTATGTATTTATTAGTTTATTAGTTTGTTTTTAGTTTTAAGTTTATTATTAGTTTATTATTATTTATTAGTTTTGTTTAATATTAGTTAGTTTGGTTATTATTAGTTATTATTTAGTTATTTAGTTTTTAGTTTATTAGTTTAGTTAGTTAGTTATTAGTTAGGGTTTAGTTTAGTTAGTTGGTTTAGTTTATGGGTTTAATTATTAGTTTATTAGGTTTAGTTATTATTATTAATTTTAGTTAGATTTTATTCGAGTTTAGGTTTTAGGGTTTTAGGTTTTTGGTTTAGGGTTTAGGGTTTGGGTTTTAGGTTTAGGTTTAGGGTTTAGGTGGTATAACGTTGTTTTAGTTTAGGGTTTAGGTGGGTTTCTTATTTTTATTTTTTAATAACAAATTCATATTCAAGTTGTTTTCTTTTCATTTAAGTAACACACCAAGTTTTCTAAGACTCATGCGATGACATTGATAAAAAATGAGCACGCATAGAGCAAATCAAAAAACCTAGATAACTAGAACTTCATTCTTGTAAAGACAGTTCCATAAGCGGCAGTAATCATTCTTGGTTTCTCAGTTCCCATCAAAACCACCCCATCTCTATAGCGGGATCACTTTCATATCCCGATCTATCCTCCACCTGTGGATGTAACCTCCATTGATCCTCCCACCTCCCACAACCTTCGACCACCACCTCCATATCCACCACCTCTAGATCCCCACCACCTTGATAATCACGCCTCCACTTTGCCTCCACTGAGATCTAAAGCTTGATGGTGATGTTCCTATAGGTTCTACCCATTCTTAGGGTTTAGGTATATTAAGTTTTAGGGTTTAAGTTTATTAGGTTTATTTTTTAATTTATTTAGTTACTTTTGGTTTAGGTTTAGGGTTTGGGGTTTAGGGTTTAGGATTTGGGTTTAGGGTTCATGCTTTTATGGTTTAGGGTTTTAGGGTTTAAGGTTTTTGAGTTTGGGGGTTTAGAGTTAGGGTTTAGGGTTTAGGATTTAGTCTTTAGTGTTTAGGCTTTAAGGTTTAGGGTTTTGAGGGTTTAGGGTTAGGGTTTAAGGTTAGTTTAGGGTTTAGGGTTTTAGGGTTTAGGTTTTAAGTTTTTTTAGGGTTTTTATTTGGGTTTAGGTTAGTTTAAGTTTATAGTTTAGGGTTTTTAGGGTTTAGGATTTAGGGTATATAGTTTAAGGTTAGGGTCAAAGTTAGGGTTTAGGGTTTAGGTTTAGGGTTTAGTGTTAGATTTTTTAGTTTTAAATTTAGAGTTTTGGGTTTATGGTTGTAGGTTTAGGTTATAAGTTCAAGGTTTAGTGTTAATTTTTGGGTTTAGGGTTTTTTTTTAAAAAAATAATAAGTAAATCGATATGTTGAGTTTTATTTAATTTATTTAGCATATTTTTTATTTATTTTTAATTTAATTTAAATTTTTTACATTTAGGTTTAGGTTTAGGTTTAGGTTTTGGTTTTGGTTTTAGTTTAGGTTTTTATTTTATTTAATTTTTTTATTTTATTTAGGTTTTAGTTTTTTTATTTATTTATTTTTAGGTTTTATTTAGTTCAGGTTTAGGTTTTAAGGTTTTTAGGGTTTAGGGTTTAGGGTTTAGGGTTCGATGTTTAGGGTTTAGGGTGTAGGGTTTGTGGTTTAGGGTTTACGATTTAGGCTTTCGAGTTTAGGGTTTAGGGTTTAAGGTTTTAGGGTTTTGGGATTCAGGGTTTAGGGTTTAGGGTTTTAAGATTTAGGGTTTAGGGTTATAGGTTTAAGCTCCAGGGTTTAGGGTTTTATGTTAAATTTTTATTTTAATTTTTAAAAAAATTATTATTATTATTTAAACTAAGGAAATAAGTAGGTTTGGGTTTATTTACTTTATTAGTTTATTTTTTATTTATTTTAGTTTTTTTTAAGTTTATTTTTATTTAGTTTAGTTTTTTTATTTTAAGTTTATTATTTTAGTTTAGGTTTTGTATTTTAGTTTATTTTTTAGGTTTAAGTTTAGGTTTAAGTTTATTTTTTAGTTTAGTATTTTTATTTTATATTTTAGGTTTTTGGTTATATTTTTTTATTTTTTAGGTTTAGGTTGGGTTTTATTTTATTTTTTTTTAGGTTTAGGTTTAGCGTTTTTTATTTTAGGATTATTTTAGGTTTATTAGTTTAGGTTTAGGTTTAGGTTTATTTATTTTATTTTGGTTTTGGTTTTGGTTTAGGTTTAGTTTATTTTAAGATTAGGTTTAGGTTTATTTTATTTTTATTTTTGGTTTAGGTTTCTTTTAGTTTAGGGTTTACATTTTATTTTTAAGTTTAGGTTTTTATTTAGTTTTTATATTATTTGAATTTAGTTTTTTAATTTTTATTTTAGGTTTAGTTTTTATTTACTTTAGGTTTTTACTTTTTTAGTTTAGTTTAGGTTTTTATTTATTTTATTTTAGTTTAGTTTTATTTTTTATTTTATTTTATTTCTATATTTAGGTTTAGGTTCAGGTTTTAATTGAGGTTTTTTTTTCATTTTTTTGGTTTAGGTTTATTTATTTATTTTATTTTTATAATATATTTAATTTAGGTTTAGGTTTTTTGCTTTTTTGTGTTTAAGGTTAGTTGAGAGTTTAGGGTTTAGGGTTTGGGTTTTCGATTTTAGAGTTTAGGGATTAGGGTTTAGGATTTTAGGGTTTAGGGTTTAGGATTTAGGGTTTAGAGCTTCTAGGGTTTAGGGTTTAGGGTTTAGGATTTAGGGTTTAGGGTTTAAGTTTTAGGTTTAGGGTTTAGGTTTTAGTTTAGGGTTAAGGGTTTTTGGTTTTTTTTATTAGAGAATAAATTCAGATTCAACATTTCTTCTTTTGATTTCATCAACCAAGTAACATACCATATTTTTAAGACACTATGACATACATAAAAATGAGCATAGAGCAAATCAAAACTCTAGACAACTACACTCTGAGACATTGTTCCATAGCAGGTAGATCGGTCAGATTCTTCAATTTCTCTAGTTCCCATCAAAACCACTCGACCTCTTGAGTAGTGGTATCTCATCATATCACGATATCACTCAGGCCTCAGTGTAACTCTCGCTCCCTCCCATCCCTCCTGCTCCACCACTTCCATATGCACCTCCAGATCCCACCACCAGCGATAATTATGCTCACCTTTTCTGGATCTAGCACGGTGGCGGGGATGTTCTGCCATTAGGTTTCGCCCATTCTTAGGGTTTAGGCTTTTTAGTTTTATGGTTTAGGATAAAGTTTAAATTTATTTAGTTACTTTATGTTTATGTTTAGGGTTTCAGGTTTCGGTTTAGGGTTTAGGGTTTAGAGTTAGGGTTTAGGTTTAACATTTAGGGTTTATGGTTTAGGGTTTAGGGTTTTAGGGTTTATGCTTTCAGAGTTTAGGATTTAGTGTTAGGGTTTAGGATTTAGGGTTTAGGGTTTAGTGTTTAAGGTTTAGGGTTTAGTGTTTAAGGTTTAGGGTTTAGTGTTTTTTAGGGTTTAAAGTTTAGGGTTTATGGTTTAGGGTTTAGGGTTTTTAGAGTTTAGGGTTTAGGGTTTAGGGTTAGTTTAGGTTTTTATTTAGTTTATTTTAGTTTAGTTTTTATTTTTTATTTTATTTTATTTTTTTAGTTTAGGTTTAAATTTTTATATTTTTAGGGTTTAGGGTTTAGGGCTTAGGGTTTAGGGTTTAAGGATTAGGGTTTAGGGTTTGGGGTTTAGGATTTAAGATTTTGGGTTTAGAGTTGTAGGTTTTAGGGTTTAAAGTTTAGGGTTTAGGGTTTAGGGTTTAGGGTGTTGGGTGTTGGGTTTTAGGGTTTAGGGTTAGTTTTAGGGTTATGTCTTTTTTAAAATTAAGTAAACTCGTAGGTTTAGGTTTATTTAGTTTATTTTGTTTATTATTTTATTTTATTTTTATATATTTTATTTTTTATTTTAATTTTGGTTATTTTCAGTTTAATTTATTTATTTTAGTTTAGGTTTTTTATTTTAGTTTATTTTTTAGGTTTAGGTTTAGATTTAGGTTTATTTTTTTAATTTCGTTTTATTTTTCTTTTATTTTTTTGGTTGAGGTTTTATTTTTTATTTTTATGTTTCTATTTAGGTTTTTATTTTATTTAATTTTTTGTTTAGGTCTTAAGTTTTTATTTTTGGATTATTTTTATGTTTTATTTTTTAGTTTAGGATTAGATTTATTTTTAGTTTATTTTCTTTTATTTAGTTTAGGTTTAGGTTTAAGTGTAGTTTATTTTAGGTTTAGGTTTAGGTTTTATTTATTTTCATTTAGTTTATTTTAGTTTAGGTTTGGGTTTATTTGATTTTTAGTTTAGGGTTTAGGTTTTTTTTTACTCTAGCATTTAAGTTTTTATTTAATTTTTATTTTAGGTTTAGTTTTTATTTTATTTAGTTTTATTTTTTTTATTTTAGTTTAGGTTTTTATTTATTTTATTTTAGTTTAATTTTTATTTTTTTATTTGTTTTTAGGTTTAGGTTTAGGTTTAGGTTTAGGTTTTAGTATTTTATTTTATCTTGGTTTAGGTTTGTTTATTTATTTTATTTTAGGTTTTATTTAGTTTAGGTTTAGGTTTTTAGCTTTTTAGGGTTTAGGGTTTAGGATTTAGGTTTTGAGGTTAAGTGTTTAGGGTTTAGGGTTTAGGGTTTACGGTTTAGGATTTTAGGGTTTAGGGTTTAAGTTTTAGGGTTTATGGTTTTTAGGGTTTAGGGTTTAGCATTTAGGTTTTAGGTTTAGTGTTCGGGTTTTAGTTTAGGGTTAGGGTTTTTGGTATTTTTTTTAACAAAAAACAAATTCAGATTCAACATTTCTTCTTTTCAATTTAAATCACCCAAGTAACACACCAAGTTTTCTAAGACACATGTGGTGACATAGATAAAAATGAGCATTCATAGAAAATCAAAAAACCCTGATAACTAGAACCATCTCTACTATAAAGACAGTTCCATAAGCACCAAATCGAATGACCATTCTTGATTTCATCGGTTCTTGTTAGAACCACCACAGCCTCTTGAGTTGAATCCACCATCATATTCACTGATCTCTCCCTTCTCGCCACCACTTTGAACCTCCATCACTCCTCCTGCCTCCATGCCTGCTTTACCACGACCTTCATATCCAGATCAAGACTTAGCTTTGGTTGTGGTGATGTTCTGCCGGGTTTTACCCATTTTAGGGTTTATGTTTAGGTTTAGGTTTATTAGGTTTAAGGGTTTAGATTTATTTTTTAATTTATTTAATTACTTTAGGTTTAGATTTAGGGTTTGGGGTTTAAGGTTTTGGGTTTAGGGTTAGGGTTTAAGGTTTATGGTTTAGAGTTCAAGGTTTAGGGTTTTAGGGATTATGCTTTTATGGTTTAGGGTTTAGGGTTAGGGTTTAGAGTTTAGGGATTAGGGTTTTGGGTTTAGGGTTGTAGGTTTAGGGTTTAGGGTTTAAGGTTTATTTATTTAAATTAAGTAAACCTATAGGTTTAGGTTTATTTATAAAATTTAGTTTAATTTTTATTTATTTTAGTTTACATTATTTTTTATTTTTATTTAGGTTTATTTTTTAATATTTATTTTGTTTAGTTTATTTATTTTAGGTTTATTTATTTTAGTTTAGGTTTATTTATTTTAGTTTAGGTTTTTTATTTTAGTTTATTTTATAGATTTAGGTTTAGGTTTATTTTTTTTTAGTTGAGTTCTATTTTTATTTTATTTTTTAGGTTTAGGTTTTATTTTCTATTTTTAGGATTAGGTTTATTTTTAGGTTTTATTTTTTTAGTTTAGATTTCAGTTTATTTTGAGTTATTTAATTTTATTTAGTTTAAGTTTAGGTTTAGATTTTATTATTTTAGTTTAGTTCATTTTAATTTAGGTTTAGGTTTATTTTATTTTTATTTTAGATTTAGGTTTTCCTTTTAGTTTAGGGTTTAGGTTTTATTTTAAAATTATTTTTAGGTACTTTTTAGATTTATGTATTTATTTTGTTTTTATTTTATTTTAGTTCTTTATTCTTAGGTTTATTTTATTTTTAATCTAGTTTAGTTTTTTTCTATTTAGTTTAGTTATTTTATTTTATTTTATTTTTAGGTTTAGGTTTAGGTTCTGGTTTTAGTTTAGGTTTTTATTTTATTTTATTTTTTATTTTATTTAGGTTTAGGTTTTTTTTATTTAATTTATTTTTATGTTTTTTTTTTAGTTTAGGTTTAGGTTTTTAGGTTTTTAGGTTTTTAGGTTTTTATGGTTTAGGGTTTAGGGTTTAGGGTTTACGGTTTACGGTTTAGGGTTTCATGATTTAGGTTTTAGGGTTTAGGGTTTAAGGTTTAGGGTTAGTTTTAGGGTTTAGGGTTAAAGTTTTTAATTTATTTTATTTTGATTTATTTATTATTTATTTTTTTAAAATTAAGTAAATTGTTGGGTTTAGATTTATTTAGTTTATTTTTTTATTTTAGTTTATTTTCTTTTTTTATTTCTATCTATGTTTATTTTTATGTTTTTTAGTTTAGTTTATTTATTTATGCTTATTTATTTTAATTTAGCTTTTTTATTTTTGTTTATTTTTTAGGTTTAGGTTTGTTTTTTAGTTTAGTTTTATTTTTATTTTATTTTTTAGGTTTAGGTTGTATATTTTATTTTTAGGTTTAGGTTTAGGTTTTTATTTTATTTTTTTAGGTTTACGTATTAAGTATTTATTTATTTTTTATTTTTAGGTTTTATTTTTTATTTTTTATTTTGGTTTAGGTTTATTTTTAGTTTATTTTATTTTATTTAGTTTAGGTTTAATTTATTTTAGGTTTAGGTTTAGGTTTTATTTATTTTAGTTTAGTTTATTTTAGTTTAGGTTTAGGTTTATTTTATTTTTAGTTTAGAGTTTTGGTTCTTTTTTTAGTTCAAGCTTAGGTTTTTATTTAGTTATTATTTTATTTTATTTTTATTTTAGGTTAGTTTATAGTTTTTTTAGGTTTTTTATTTTTTAGTTTATTTTAGGTTTTTATTTATTTTACCTTAGTTTAGTTTTTGTTTTTAGTTTTATTTTCTTTTTAGGTTTAGGTTTACGATTTAGTTAATGTTTTTATTTTATTTTGGTTTAGGTTATTTTTATTTATTTTCTTTTTAGGTTTTATTTAGTTTAGGTTTCGGTATTTAGCTTTTTAGAGTTTAGGGTTTAAGGTATTTTTTGGGTTTGGGGTTTAGGGTTTAGAGTTTAGGGTTTAGGGTTTAGGGTATAGAGTTTAGGGTTTAGGGTTTAGGGTTTACGGTTTAGGGTTTAGGGTTTAGGTTTTAGGGTTCGGGGTTTAGAGTTTATGGTTATAGGGTTTAGGTCTTAGGGTTTAGGTTTAGGGTATAAGGTTTTGAGGGTTTAGGCTTTTGGGTTTAGGGTTTTGGGTTTATATTTCAAGTTTACTATTCAGGTTTTAGTTTAGGGTTTAGGGTTTTTGGTTTTATTTTTAACAGAGAATAAATTTAGATTCAACATTTCTTCATTTTGATTTCATCAACCAAGTAATAGACCACGTTTTCTAAAACCAATGATAGATAAAAAATGAGCACCATAGAAATCAAAATAGATAACTAGAACCATCTCTTATGAAGACATAGTTCCATAAGGTAGATTGGCCATGCTTCAATTTCTCCGACTCCCATCAAAACTAGGGCTCTCGGTAGTGGGATCCACCATCATATCCCCATCTCTCCCTCACCACCATGGTTTAACCTCCTCTCTTCCCAGCCTCCATAACCACCACTCTTTTACCACCATCCACCAACACCTCCAGATCCCCACCACCCTGCAAACCTCCACCTCACCTTCACCACCATTGATTTAGGCGAGCCTAGTTGGTGATGTTCCATCAAGGTTCTGCCCATTCTTAAGGTTTAGGTTTACGTTTAGGTTTATTAGGTTTTAGGATTTAGGTTTATTTTTTAATTTATCTAGTTACTTTAGGTTTAGGTTTAGGGTTTATGGTTTAAGGTTTAGGGTTTAGGATTTAGGGTTTAGAGTTTAGGATTTAAGATTTTAAGGTTTATGCTTTTAGGGTTTAGTGTTTAGGGTTATGGTTTATGGTTTAGGGTTTAGGGTTTTTTAGGGTTTAGGGTTTAGGTTTGTAGGTTTAGGGTTTTGGGTTTAGGTTTTATGGATTAGGATTTAGGGTTTATGGTTTTTTTTTAAATTAAGTACACCGGTAGGTTTAGGCTTATTTAGTTTATTTTATTTTTTACTTTTTTTGAGGTTTTTGATTTTGTTTAGTTTATTTATTTTAATTTAGGTTTCTTACTTTAGTTTATTTTTTTAGGTTTAGGTTTATTTTATAATTGAGCTTTATTTTTATTTTATTTTTTAGGTTTAGGTTTTCTTATTTATTTTTATGTTCAAGTTTAGGTTTTTATTTTATTTTTTTAGGTTCAAATTTTAGGTTTATTATTAGGTTTTTTTTAGTTTAGGTTTAGGTTTATTTTTAGTTTATTTTATTTTATTTAGTTTGATGTTTAGGTTTACTTTATTTTAGGTTTAGGTTTAGGTTTAGTTTATTTTAGTTTAGGTTTATGTTTATTTTATTTTGTTTATTTTAGGTTTAGGGTTTATTATTAGGTTTTTTTTAGTTTAGGTTTAGGTTTATTTTTAGTTTATTTTATTTTATTTAGTTTGATGTTTAGGTTTACTTTATTTTAGGTTTAGGTTTAGGTTTAGTTTATTTTAGTTTAGGTTTATGTTTATTTTATTTTGTTTATTTTAGGTTTAGGTTTTTCTTAGTTTAGGGTTTAATTTTTCTTTTTATTTATTTTTAGATCTATTTTGTAGGTTTAGGTTTTTATTTAGTTTTTATTTTATTTTATTTTATTTTATGTTTATTTTATTTTATGTTTATTTTATTTTAATTTTACCTTTATTTATTTAGGTTTTTTTTATTTTTAGATTTATTTTATTTTTTTTAGTTTAGTTTAGATTTATATTTATTTTATTTTAGTTTATTTTTATATTAGTTTATTTTAGGATTAGGTTTAGTTTTAGTTTAGTTTATTTTATTTTATTTATTTATTTTATTTATTAGGTTTAGGTTTAAATTAGGATTTATTTTTTTTAGGGTTTTAGGGTTTACAAATTTAGGGTTTGGTTTGAGGTTTAATCAAATGACCTCCTTTGGGGTTTAGCTAAAGCTTGTGTTCTGGATATCAAGTATATACCCATTACAATTCAATCTTATATAAATCAACACATGAATAGAGAGAAAAGATATTCATACACTTAAGTATAAGCACATGTTTTATTTATTTATAACTAGTATGATAACACATATTATTATTCATTTATAAGCTTTTGAAAAATACATTTGGATTTAATAGTGATAATATGCATATGCTAAATTAAATCAACACATGCAAGAAAACTTACATAAATCAATTTTATTTTACTTGATTTTGAAAAGATGGATGCATGAATTCAAATGACAGCAAATTTAACATGATTGGAAAGAGGAAAATCAAATAAAAGCATGTGATTCTTTCAACCAAACTAGTTCTTAAGGATAATCAAATCAAATAAGATTATTTAAAGCAAACCAAAGCTTCTTTTGTAATTAAGTTTTGGATTTGATTTAATTTAAAGAGGAGAAGAGAAATCATCACTAGTTATTTTAAAGCCATTCCCACATTATTGATTTGATTTAATTTAAGGAAATATAATTAAGTTGATTTTATGGGTTAATGAAGTTGAACCCTTAATTAGATGAATTAATTATGAAATCATCACTTGTTGTTTTAAACCCATTACCACATTAGTGGTTTAATTTAATTTAAGGAAATATATTTAAGTTAATTTTATGGGTTAATTAAGTTGAACCCTTAATTAGATGAATCAATTATTCTTATCTATGTGACCTTAAAGTAATTAACAAAATAATTATGAGCCAACATGATATGCATCAAAATAAACTTGCAATGATCTAGGAAATAAAAGGGCTGCGATTAATTGGCTCATGATTGATTAATTAATTAGATTAACATACTTAATTATGGTTTTCCCACCCATGTGGACTAACCATAATTTCATTAAACTCCTTTAGGTTATTAAACACCTAAAGATCCACCCCATGATTTAGTTCATTAAGGTCTAATGTGATTATGATTTCAATTTGATTAAGTGATTTAATTAATTAATCTTAATCTTAATTTCATTTTAAAAGGTGAAATGAACTTGGGAAAGGGTCCCAACCCTATTCCTTAGTTCACTTAGTGTTGAACAATGATTAATAAACTTAATTAACTAATTTATTATTGTTCATGGGATTTATTATTCATTAATTAACTTAAAAGAGTAGTTAAGGTTTAATTAGTCAATTTTCTTATTTAAGTGAGCAATAAATCCCAAGAAAATCATGGGAGGCAAGCGTTATCCCATTAAATTAACCCAAAAGAGATTAATTGCTCAAGTAATTAAAAAGTAATTAAGCTAATTAATTTTTTAATTAAACCTTAATTACTATTCAAAATTAGTTAAGATCATTTTAAATTAATTCCCTTCTGGAATACCTTCAAAATGAGTATTTATTTGCATTTTTTTTATTTCTATATGATGTTTTATGATTTTTAGAACTTTCAGCCATTAAAAATGATTAATTAAGCTTAATTAAAGCCTAATCCTTTTGGCACCACATGGCACGCTGATGCGGCGTGTTTTCCATATAGTGTCGTGGGATTGGCTACTTAAAACTTATCTGACTCAAAGCCTACATGGCAGTGGCAGACGCGCATTCTCGTCCACCGTCTGATCTAATATCGGATGGCTATGATTAATCCCACAGATTAATAGTATTAAATGAGATTGTTCTAGTATATCTAATCACGACCGTCCATTCCGATCATGTGGAGCGGATGGTGATCTAATATCATGCGGTGAGGGAGAATGAGTCTTTCATGCTTGATCCAAGCTTGAGCTTGGATTCCCACACCTTCACAACATCGATTAGAGAACGGATCAAGATCACACGAGATGTAAGTTTTATTCAAAGATCTCCAACCCATTTTAGCTAAGGATCGATTTTGGAAGCATACCTCACCGGAGCTCAAGACTAGTTGCTCGAACAATTGAGAAAGCTTCATTTAGTGGAAATGAAGCCTTGTTCAGTAGCAATTGGCAATTCCTTGACGTTCACTCGAAAGGCAATGAACTGATGATGTGGAGCTTAGTTTTGATCAAAGTCCCACCTCTGGTGCTCGAAAAGCTTGGGAGATGATTTATTCTTGCTCGACGAGGCCATTGGAAGGTGCGTGGAAAGTTAATTTGAGGTTGATGGAGAGATTAGAAAGTTAGGCCAAAAATGGGAGTGTCCTATTTCGGGATGGACGGGAATGACACTTTTTTATCTAGGAATGAGCTTGGGAGCTTAAGGATTAGGAGTAGTAGCTCGTCTTGGGTAGCTAGGACTCTAAAGAATAATTTTTAAGTTTATTTTAGTTTAGGTTTTTTAGTTTAGGGTTAGGATTATTTTTAGTTCATTTATTTTATCTAGTTTAGGATTAGGTTTAGGTTTAGTTTATTTTATGTTTAGGTTTAGGTTTTTTTATTTTAGTTTAGGTTTATGTTTATTTTATTTTATTTATTTCAATTTTATTTTAGGTTTAGGTTTTTTTATTTATTTTAGGGTTTCAATTTTATTTTTTATCTATAATTAGGTTTATTAATAGGTTTATTTTTTAGGTTTAAGTTTTTATTTTATTTTATTTTAGGTTTATTTTATTTTTGATTTTTATTTATTTAGGTTTTTTATTCTTAGGTTTATTTTATTTTTTATTTTAGTTTAGGTTTTTAGTTATTTTAATTTAGTTTTTATTTTATTTATTTATTTATTTTATTTTTAGGTTTTGATTTTGGTTTTAGTTTTTTTTTTATTTTATGTTTTTTCTTATCTTATATAGGTTTTTAAGGTTTAAGGTTTAGGGTTTAGGGTTTAGGGTTTAGGGTTTATGGTTTAGATTTTTAGGGTTAGAGTTTTAGGATTTAGGGTTTAGTGTTTAGGCTTTGTGGTTTAGCATTTTCAATGTTTAGGGTTAGTTTAGTGTTTAGGGTTTAGGCTTTAAGGTTTAGGGTTTTATGGTTTAGGGTTTAGGGTTTTAGGGTTTAGGGTTTAGGGTTTATGATTAGGGTTAGAGTTTAGGGTTTAAAGTTTGGGGTTTAGGGTTTAGGGTTTAAGGTTAATTTAAGGTTTAGGTTTAGGGTTTTTTTCAAGGTCTAGGGTTTAGGGTTGTAAGTTTAGGGTTTGTTTTAGGGTTTACGATTTAGGGTATAGGGTTTAAGACTTATGGGTTAGTGTTTTGGGGTTTGGCTTTAGCATTTAAGATTTTTTTTTTGAAAAAAAATAATAAGTAAACTAGTAGATCTAAGTTTATTTAGTTTACTTAGTTTATTTTTTATTTATTTTAGTTTATTTTAATTTTTCTTTCTATTTAGGTTTATTTTTTATTTTTATTTTGTTTAGTTTATTTATTTTATTTAAGGTTTTTTATTTTAGTTTCTTTTTTAGGTTCAGGTTTAGGTTTATGTTTATTTTTATTTTATTTTTATGTTTAGGATTTATTTTTTATTTTTAGGTTTAGGTTTTTATTTTATTTTTTTAGGTTTAAGTTTTAGGTTATTATTTTAGGTTAATTTTTTAAGTTTTATTGTTTAATTTAGGTTTAGGTTTATGTTTAGTTTATTCTATTTTATTCAGTTTAGGGTTTAGGTTTAGTTTATTTTAGGTTAAGGTTTTATTTATTTTAGATTAGTAGTTTATTTTAGTTTAGTTTTAGGTATATTTTATTTTGTTTATTTTGGATTTAGCTTTATTTTTTAGTTTAGGTTTTTGATTTTATTTTCTATTTATTTTAAGTTTTATTTTTAGGTTTATTTTTTCAATTTAAGTTTTTATTTAGTTTTTATTTTATTTTATTTTAGATTTATTTTATGTTTATTTTATGTTTAGTTTTTATTTTATTTATTTTTTTTATTTTTTTGGTTTATTTTATTTTTAAGTTTAGTTTAGGTTTTTATTTATTTTATTTTAGTTTAGTTTTAATTTTTAATTTAATTTTATTTTTATTTCTAGGTTTAGATTTAGGTTTAGGTTTTAGTTCAGGTTTTATTTATTTTTATTTCTAGGTTTAGATTTAGGTTTAGGTTTTAGTTCAGGTTTTATTTATTTATTTTATTTTTAGGTTTTATTTAGTTTAGATTTAGCTTTTTTAGGTTTTTAGGGTTTAGGGTTTAGTGGTTAGGGTTTGGGGTTTAGGGTTTAGGGTTATAAGTTTAGGTTTATCAGGGTTTATAGTTTAGGTTTAGGTTTAGGGTTGCAATTTAGGTTTAGTTTAGTTTAGTTAGTTTAGGTTTAGTGTTAGGGAGGTTTAGTTTAGAGTGAGTTTAGGTTTAGGGTTTGGGTTTAGAGTTTAGCTTTAAGGTTTAGCATTTTAAGTTTAGGTTGGTTTAGTGTTTAGGGTTTTACTTTAGGTTTAGGGTTTATTTATGATTAGTTAGGTTTTGGGTTTAAGTTTAGAGTTTAGGTTAAGGGTTTAAGGTTAATTTAGGGTTTATGGTTTTAGGTTTCAGTAGGTTTAGGTTAGGTTAGTTAGTTTAGGGTTTTGGTTTAGGGTTTAGTGTTTAAGATTTAGGGGTAAGGGATTTGGGTTTTCTTTAGAGTTTAACATTTAAAAAAAAAAGTAAACCAATAGGTCTAGGTTTATATAGTTTATTTAGTTTATTTTTTATTTATTTTAGTTTATTTTAATTTTCCTTTCTATTTAGGTTTATTTTTAATTTTTATTTTGTTTAGTTTATTTACTTTAGTTAAGGTTTTTTTTAGTTTATTTCTTAGGTTTATGTTTTGGTTTATGTTTATTTTTTAATTTATTTTTAATTTTATTTTATTTCTATGTTTAGGTTTTATTTTTTATTTTTAGGTTTAGGTTTAGGTTTTTATTTTATTTTTTTAGGTTTAGGTTTTAGGTTTTTATTTTAGGTTTATTTTTAAGTGTTATTATTAAGGATAGGTTTAGGTTTATGTTTAGTTTATTTTATTTTATTGAGTTTAGGGTTTAAGTTTAGGTTTTATTTATTTTAGTTTAGTTTATTTTAGTTTAGATTTAGGTTTATTTGGGATTTTGGTTTTTTTTTTTTTAGTTTAGGGTTTAGGTTTTATTTTTATTTATTTTAGGTTTACTTTTTAGGTTAAGATTTTATTTACTTTTTATTTTATTTTATTTTAGGTTTATTTTATTCTTATTTTTCATTTAGTTTTTATTTTATTTAGGTTTTTAACTTTTTGTGGTTTATTTTTTCTTAGTTTAGTTTAGGTTTTTTATTTATTTTATTTTAGTTCAGTATTAATTTTTTATTTTATTTTATTTTTATTTTTATGTTTAGGTTTAGGTTTAAATTTAGGTTTATGTTTAGGTATTAGTTTAGGTTTATATTATATTATATTTTATTTTATTTTATTTAGGTTTAGGTTTTTTTTTTTTTTTTTTTTAGGTTTAATTTAGTTTAGGTTTAGCTTTTTAGGTTTTTAGGGTTTAGGATTTAGTGGTTAGGGTTTGGGGTTTAGGGTTTAGGATTTAGGGTTGTAGGTTTTAGGGGTTACGGTTTTGGTTTTAGGGTATTAAGGTTTAGGGTTTAGGTTTAGGGTTCAGGGTTTAGGGTTTAGGGTTAGGGTTTTTTTATTTTATAATTTTTCTTATATTTTGAAAAAATTAGTAAGCTGGTAGGTTTATGTTTATTTAGTTTATTTTAGTTTATTTTTTTTACTTAAGATTATTTTCATTTTTATTTAGTTTAGATTATTTATTTTAGGTTTATTTATTTTAGTTTAGGTTTATTATTTTAGTTTATTTTTTACGTTTAGGTTTAGGTTTAGGATTTAGGTTTAGGTTTAGGTTTATTTTTTTTTAAGTTATAGGTTTAGGTTTTATTTATTTTAGTTTAGTTTATTTTAGTTTAGGCTTAAGTTTATTTATATTTTTTTTTAGGTTTAGGTTTTTTTTTAGTTTAGGTTTAGGTTTTATTGTTTATTAATTTTTAGGTTTTATTTTTTTGATTTATTTTTTAGGTTTAGGTTTTTTTCTTAGTTTTATTTTATTCTATTTTAGGTATATTTTATTTTTATTTTAGGTTTAGTTTTTATGTTATTTATGTTTTTTATTTTTTAGTTTAGTTTAGGTTTTTATTTATTTTATATTAGTTTAGTTTTAATTTTTTATTTTATTTTCTTTTTAAGTTTATGTTTATGTTTAAGTTTAGGTTTAGGTTTTAGTTTAGGTTTCTATTTTATTTTATTTTGGTTTAGTTTTTTCATTTATTTTATTATTACATTTTATTTAGTTTAGGGATAGATTTTTAAATTTTTAGGGTTTAAAGTTTAGGGTTTAGGGTTAGTTGAGGGTTTAGGCGTTGAGGTTTAGGGTTTAAGGTTTAGGGTTTAGGATTTAGGTTTTAGGGTTTAGGGTTTAGGGTTTAAGGTTTAGGATTTTAGAGTTTAGAAAGGGTTTAGGGTTTAGGGTTTTTTGTGTTTAGGGTTGAGGGTTTAGGTTTTAGGTTTAAGGTTCAAGTTTTAGTTTAGGGTTTTTAGTTTTTTTAATAGAGAACAAATTCAGATTCAACATTTCTTCTTTCAATTTCATCAACCAAGTAACACACCAAGTTTTCCAAGAAGCGATGACATAGATAAAAAAATGAGGAGATAAGAAACCTGTAGAACCATCTCAAAGAGTTCATATGTGGGATCGACCTTTCTTGATTCTCCAGTTCATGTAATCACTCTCAAGTAACAGATCCACCATTATATCCCTCATCTCACCTCTCGTTGTAATCTGTGCTCCTCAGCCTCCACCACCACTCACCACCTCCATATCCCTCTAGATCCCCCACCACACTATGATAACTGCCACATTTGCCTTTGACTCCAAATCCAGATCTAGGCGACACTGCTTTAAATGTTGTTGTCATAAGGTTCAATCATAGGTTTAGATTTAGGTTTAGGTTTTAGGGTTTAGGTTTTTTTTAATTTATTTACTTTAGGTTTAAGTTTAGGCATTTGGGGTTTAGGGTTTAGATTAGTTTTGGTTTAGGGTTTAGGGTTTAGGGTTTAGGGTTTAGGGTGTTAGGGTTTAGGGTTTAGGGTTTAAGGTTTTTAGGGTTTAGGGTTTAGGGTTGAGGGTTCAAGTTTTAGTTCTAGGGTTCAAGTTTTAGTTTAGGGTTTTTGGTGTTTTTTTTATAATAGAGAACAAATTTAGATTCAACATTTCTTCTTTCGATTTCATCAACTAAGTAACACAACAAGTTTTCTAAGAAGCGACGAGATAAAAAAATGCCTCAAAAAAAACAACAAATGCCACAAAGGAAAGCTGTCACCAAACCACACTAACTAACTAAAAGTAAACAAAATGAAGAGAAGAACAACCAACATCTCATCAGGAGGCACCCAAAAACTAAGAAGCTCAATGCCATCCACAAAGCTACTGAAAACAAACCAACCAACCAAAGGATAAGCCCACAAGATACCATTAAAAGTAGGGTAGCAAGCGACAACCAAAACACCACCAGCAACATTCCAATCTATAAAGTACATGAAAAATACAAGAACATACCAAAGAAAGAATAGGAACCAATAGCAATCGAACAAACCAAAACCACTAGAAGCTCCTAAGCAGAAGCTCCAAGAAAACCAACAATAGAAATGAAAAATGAAAAAAAGAAGAAAAATTAAGAAAATCTAACATAAGAGAAACCAGATTTATCTAAATTAGACAGCCCTCTTAATTGCTTAGGAATATTCACATTGGTAAAAAAGGTAAAATCAAAAAAATTAAACCCCAAACCAGCTAACAAATCTGCACAAGCATTATCTTCTCTTGAAATATGAGTAATTTTAAAAGAAAGTTTAGAGATAATAGCTTTAATATTTTTAATTAAATAAAAAAGCTCAGTATTAGCCTTATGGTTAGAATTGATCATAGCAACTACCATCTCAGCATCAGATTCCAACCAAATAGTATGAAAATTTCTATCCAAACAAAGCTTAAGAGCATGATAAACTTCCATCAATTCAGCAAAAATAATAAAATTAATAGAGAGAGTGGAAAAAAGCCAAGATAATATTCCCAAGATTATTCCTAAAAATACCACCACAACCCAACTTGTTATGTGCAACAGAGCAATCAATATTAATTTTAATACAACAATTAAGAGGCTTAATCCAATGAATAATTTTTTAATCCGAAGATGAGCCACAATAAGGAAACCGGATACCAAATTTAGAGGCAATAAACTTGCAACCTCTAAAATTAGTACCACTAAGAAGAGCAGCCTTATGTAAAGAAAAAATCTTCTCTTTAGTCCTAACAATAATCCTCTTATGATTCATAGGCACATTATGATGTTTATCATCATTTCTATTAAGCCATCACAATTTTGATATGCCCTTTAATAGTATTAACAAAATAAGAGTGAAGAAGTTGCATTAAATTTAAATTACCATTAAAATAATTTAAATTAAATAAATCCTTATACCAACCCCAAACTTTAGAGGCAATGGCACCATTAACTAAAATATGACTAACATTCTTAATATGAAAGGAACACATAAATTTAAAGGGTAGATAAAAATCTTTGTCCAAAATTAAAGAGTCAACAACAATATAATCCCATAAAATTCTCCACACAAGAATAGAATAAGAAGTAGGAATAATATTATTTCAAATTTAAAAGAAAATAAGAGAAGAGGATTTTTTTTTTAACTCTAATATGGTGCCAAGTATCTTTAAAGAAAATTCTCCAGTACTAGAAATTTTGAAAAGAATTTGAACTGGAGAAATACCATCAATAAAAATATTGATGATGTTATTATTAATGAAATCTGGAAGAAAATTATTAAAAAGAGAGAAATTCCAATCACCATTATAAATAAAATGACTAACTTTCAAAGAAGAAGTAGAGTGAGTATTCAACAAAGAATCAATGGAAAAGTCCCCCATCCAGTTATCTTGCCAAAAGAAAGAAGAACCATTATTAATACCTCAAAAAATGAGAGGTTTCGCTTTCCATTAAATATCATAGAGTCGTTTCCAAATAATAGAATCACCATGTTTATAATTACAAATTAAAGGATGCTTACCTTTTCAATATTTAAAATTCATGAATTTAACCCAAAGACTTTCATTTTTCTAAAAATTCTACAAAAGTTTATAAGAAAAAACATCGGTGGAATCCATCAAAGATCTACACCCAAAACCACTTTCATAAATAGTACCACACATATTAGACCAAGAAGTCTAATGAAGCCTTTTGGCCGAATTTTTAGAGCCCCAAAAAAACTTATTAAAAAGTCTTTCAATCAGGATAAGAACAAGAGAATTAGGAACAATATTAAGCAACAAGTAAAAAGGAAGAGAGTAAATAATACTTTTAATTCCAATTAATCTACCACCAAAGGATAAGATATGAAATTCAAGGGTAGAAATTTTATTTTGAATATTATGGATTACCTCATCAAAAAGATGGGATCTCATTTTTCACAATATAAAGGAGAGCCTAAATATTTAATAAGAATATTTTGATGAGAAAAACCAATAATATCCTTAATTTTATTAAATCTTTGATTAGAAATAGAAGTAGAAGTAAAAAAAACAACTTTTATGATTAGTAATCACAAGGTCACTTTCCTTTTCAAATTTTAGGAATAAGAACAATAGAAATGCTAGTAAAATATTTAGGAATATAATTCCATTGAAAAAAAATCCTTAAAAGCATTAACAAGATCAACTTTAAAAATAAACCATGCTTTTTGAAAGAATAAAGTAGTCTAACCATCTGGCCCTATAACAGAATCAACATTCATACCATTATGAATATTAAAAATTTCCTCATTAGAAGAAGGAGAAACCAAACACTCATTATTCCTTATAGACATAATAGAAGGAATGATAGAGGGATTAGATAAAAGCTCAAGTTGACAATTTTTATTTAGAAGATTTTTATAGAAACTAATAGTAGAACATAATATAACCCCTTTTTCAATAAGCCAATAACCATCCAAATTCTTGATTTTATGAATGCAACCAAGAACACACCTTTTAATTACCAAAGCATGAAAATATTTAGTGTTTCTTTCCCCCTCAGATAAATGCTTTGAGGCAGCTTTTTGTCTTCAACATGTCTCCTCCATATCTTGAAACTTCATTAGATTATCTTTAGCTTCAACAAGGTTAAAACTAAAAGAAGAATCAGTAATAACCAATTCTTCCAAATCTTTTAACCTTTGTTCCATATTTATGATATTAACAAACAAATTTTTAAAGCAGTTTCTGTTCCACCAAGTGATATTATGCCTAAGCCTTGTAAGCTTAAGCCAAAATCTCATCATACCAAATGCATAATCATCAGAAGAAAGAGGAGCACACCAATCATAAGCAATAATAATAAGAAAACTTTTATCTTTTAACCATATATTTTGAAAAGAAATTTTTTAAAGACATTATTGTTATGATCAGAATCCTTAATAGAAATCAAAAGAGGAGCATGATTCAAGAGAGTTATACTAAGATGCTCCATCAGTTAAAATTATTTGTAATAATTATTAAATAATGCACAATTAGTTTAGTTAGGGTTTAGGTTTATTAGTTTATTACTTTTAGGGGGGTTTAGGGTTTAGGTTTACTTTGTTTTATTAGTTAGGTTTAGGTTTAGGTTTAGGTTTTGAGTTTAGTTTAGTTAGTTTAATTTTAGGGTTCAGTGTTTAGTTTAGTTTAGTTATTAGGTTTAGTTAATTCAGTTTAGTTTAGTTAATTTTAATTTGGTTTAGGGTTTAGGGTTTAGTTAGTTTAATTAGGTTTTATTTAGTTTAGTTAGTTTAGTTATTATTTAGTTTGGTTTAGTTAGGTTTTAGTTTAGTTATTTAATTAGTTTAGTTTAGTTTATTAGTTTAGTTAATTTAGTTATTAGTTTAGCTAGTTTAGTTAGTTTTTAGTTTATTAGTTAGGTTTAGTTTAGTGAGTTATTAGTATAGGGTTTAGGTTCGGTTTAGTTATTATTAGGTTTAGTTATTAGTTTAGTTATTAGTTAATTATTATTAGTTTAGTTAGTTTTATTAGTTTAGTTTAGTTTAGGTTTAGTTTTTAGTTTTTATAGTTTATTAGGTTAGTTTAGGGTTTAGGTTTTAGGTTTATAGTTTAGGTTTTCTTTATTTAATTATTAGTTTTTATTAGTTAGTTTTTATTTAGATAGGTTTTAGTTTAGTTATTTAAGTTTTAGTTATGAGTTATTAGTTAGTTATTAGTTATTAGTTTAGGGTTTAGGTTTTAGGGTTTAGGTTTAGAGGGTTTAGGGTTTAAGTTTAGGGGGCTTAGGGTTTAGGGTTTAGGGTTTAGGGTTTAGGATTTAGGGTTTAGGTTAGTTATTATTAATTTTAGTTTAGTTATTAGTTTAAGTTTCACTAGGGGGTTTAGGGTTTAGGGTTTCGATTATTAATTAGTTAGTTTTGTTAGTTTTAATTTAGGCTTTAGGTTTAGTTTTTAATTTATTTATTAGTTTTAATTAGTTTAGTTATTATTAGTTAATTTTAGTTAGTTTGTTAGTTAATTTGTCTAGGGTTTAAGGTTTTGGGTTTAGGTTTAGGTATAGATTATTAGTTTGTTTTAATTAGTTAGGTTTTATTAGTTAGTTTGGCTAGTTTAGGTTTAGTTATTAGTTAGTTTATATAGTTTATTAATTATTAATTTAGTTTTAGTTTTAGTATAGTTAATTTTAGTTATTAGTTTAGTTATTAGTTTTAGTTAGTTTATTAGTTATTAGTTTAGGTTTAGGGTTTAAGTTTAGTTTAGTTTATTAGTTTTAGTTAGGTTTAGGGTTTAGGGTTTTTAGTTTAGTTAGTTGTAGTTACTCTAGGGTTTAGTGTTTAGGTTTAGTTATTATTAGTTTAGTTTTAATTTAGGTTAGTTAGTTAGTTAGTTAGGTTAGTTAGTTTAGTTTTAGTTATTATTTAGTTTATTTTAATTATTAGTTTGTTGTATTAGTTTTATCAATTTTAGTTAGTTTTATTGGTTATTTAGTTAAGTTATTTAGGTTTTAGTTTTATAAGCTTTAGTTTTTATTTTAATTAGTTTAGTTAGTTATTAGTTATTAATTTAGGATTTAGTTTAGTTAGTTTTAATTTACGTTTAGGTATTAGGTTTTCATTTAGGCTTTAGGTTTTAGTTTTTAGTTTAGTTTATTAGGTTTATTAGTTATTATTAGTTAGTTTACTTAGTTTAGTTAGTTTAGTTATTTAGTTAGTTAGTTTTAGTTTTAGTTATTAGTTTTAGTTAATTATTAATTATTTGTTTATTATTGTTAGTTTAGGTTTTAGTTTAGGGTTTAGGGTTTAGGTTTAGGGTTTAGGGTTTAGGGTTTAGGCTATTTAGTTTTAGTTATTAGTTTATTAGTTAGTTTTTTATTTATTAGTTATTAGTTAGTTAGATTTAGGGTTTAGGTTTAGTTAGTTTTAGTTTAGTTTATTAGTTATTAGTTAGTTTAGTTTTATTAGTTTTTGTTAATTTTTAGGTTTAGTTTAGTTATTAGTTTTTTAGTTCAAGTTTTTAGTTAGTTAGTTATTAGTATAATTTTAGCATTAGTTTATTTAGTTTTAGGTAGTTTATTTTATTAGGTTTAGGTTTAGTTAGTTTAGTTTTAATTTTTAGTTTAGTTATTAGTTGTAGTTTTCTTAATTTATTAATTTAGTTTAGTTTAGTTTTATTAGTTATTATTAGTTTGTTTAGATATTAGTTTAGTTTAGGGTTTATGGCTTATATTTAGTTTAGTTATTAGTTAGATTTAGGTTTTAGTTTTTATTATTACAGTTTAGGTTTAGGTTTAGGTTTAGTTAGTTTCATTAGCTCAATTAGTTTATTAGTTTAGTAATTTATTAGTTTGGGTTTAGGTTTTAGATTTTTTAGTTATTAGTTAATTATTAGTTAGTTATTAGTTTATTAGGTTTATTAGTTTAGGTTTTACTTATTTTATTAGATTAGGTTTTATTAGATCTTATTATTTATTAGTTTTAGTTATTAGTTTTGTTAGTTTAGTTAGTTTAGCTAGTATTTAGTTTATTAGTTAGGTTTAGTTTAGTTAATTATTAGTTTAGGGTTTAGGTTTAGTTTAGTTATAATTAGGTTTACTTATTAGTTTAGTTATTAGTTAATTATTATTAGTTTAGTTAGTTTCATTAGTTTAGTTTAATTTAGGTTTAGTTTTTAGTTATTATAGTTTATTAGGTTAGTTTAGGGTTTAGGTTTTGGGTTTTGGGTTTAGGGTTTAGGTTTTATTTAGATAGTTATTAGTTTTTATTAGTTTGTTTTAGTTTAGATAAGTTTGAGTTTAGTAATTTGGGTTTTAATTATTAGTTATTAGTTAGTCATTAGTTATTAGTTTGTGGTTTAGGGTTTAGGGTTTAGGTTTTGGGGGTTTAGGGTTTAGGGTTTAGGTTTAGGGGGTTTAGGCTTTAGGGTTTAGATTTATGGGTTTATGTTTAGGGGTTTAGGATTTAGTTTAGTTTAGTTAGGTTTAGGGTTTAAGTTAGTTATTATTAGTTTTAGTTTAATTATTAGTTTAAATTTTATTAGGGGGTTTAGGGTTTAGGGTTTAAGTTATTAGTTAGTTAGTTTTATTAGTTTTTAGTTTAGGGTTTAAGTTTAGTATTTAGTTTAGTTATTAGTTTTAATTAGTTTAGTTATTATTAGGTAATTTTAGTTTGTTAGTTAGTAAATTAGTTTAGGGTTTAGGATTTAGGGTTTAGGTTCAGGTATAAGTTATTAGTTAGTTTTGGTTAGTTAGGTTTTATTAGTTAGTTTAGTTAGTTTAGGTGTAGTTATTAGTTAGTTTAGTTAGTTTATTTATTATTAGTTTAGTTTATTAGTTTAGTTTTACATTTAGTTTAGTTAGTTTTAGTTATTATTTTATTAGGTATTAGTTTAGGGTTTAGGTTTAGTTTAGTTTATTAGTTTTAGTTAGGTTTAGGGTTTAAGGTTTTTAGTTTAGTTAGTTTTAGTTTGTTTAGGGTTTAGGGTTTAGGTTTAGTTATTATTAGTTTAGTTTTACTTTATGTTAGTTAGTTAGTTAGTTAGGTTAATTAGTTTAGTTTTAGTTATTATTTAGTTAGTTTTAATTATTAGTTAGTTGTATTAGTTCTAGTTGGTTTTGTTAGTTATTTAGTTTAGTTATTTAGGTTTTAATTTTATTAGATTTAGTTTTTAGTTTAGTTAGTTTAATTAGTTATTAGTTATTAATTTAGGGTTTAGGGTTTAGGTTTTTAGTTAGTTTTTTAGGGATTAGGTTTAGTTAGTTTTAGTTTAGGTTTATGGATTAGGTTTTCATTTAGGGTTTAGGTTTTAGTTTTTAGTTTACTTTATTAGGTTTATCAGTTATTGTTAGTTAGTTTAATTAGTTTAGTTAGTTTAGTTATTTAGTTAGTTAGTTTTAGTTTTAGTTTTAGTTATTAGTTTTAGTTAGTTATTGATTATTTGTTTGTTATTGTTAATTTAGGTTTTAGTTTAGGGCTTGGGGTTTAGGTTATTTAGTTTTAGTTATTAGTTTAGGTTTTAGTTATTAATAGTTTATTAGTTAGTTTATTTAGTTATTAGTTATTAGTTAGTTAGATTTAGGGTTTAGGTTTAGTTAGTTTAGTTTAGTTTATTAGTTATTAGTTAGTTTAGTTAGTTTAGTTTTATTAGTTTTTAGTTATTTTTTAGGTTTAGTTTAGTAATTAGTTTTTTAGTTTAAGTTTTTAGGTAGTTAGTTAGTTATTAGTATAGTTTTCATTTTACTTTAGTTAGCTTTAATTAGTTTAGTTTATTGGGTTTAGGTTTAGTTAGTTTAGTTTTAGTTTTAGTTTTATTAATTTATTAGTTTAGTTTAGTTTATTTTTATTAGTTATTATTAGTTAGTTTAATTATTAGTTTTGTTTAGGGTTTAGGGTTTAGGGTTTAGGGTTTATGGTTTAGGTTTTGTTTAGTTATTAGTTAGGTTTAGGTTTTAGTTTTTATTATTAGGGTTTAGGTTTAGGTTTAGGTTTAGGTTTAGTTAGTTTTATTAGTTCTATTAGTTTATTAGTTTAGTTATTTATTAGTTTAGGTTTAGGTTTTAGGTTTTTTAGTTATTAGACAATTATTTGTTTATTAAGTTTATTAGTTAGGTTTTATTAATTTTATTAGTTTAGGTTTTATTAGTTATTATTATTTATTAGTTTTAGTTATTAGTTTAGTTTTTATTTATTAGTTTTATTATTATTTAATTTTAGTTAATTTGTTAATTAGTTAATTAGTTTAGTTAGTTTAGTTAGCTTAGTTATTATTAGGTTTAATTATTAGTTAGTTTTAGTTAGTTAGTTAGTTTAGTTATTAGTTTATTATGGTTAGGTTAGTTATTAGTTTAGCTTTATTAGTTTTAGTTGTTATTAGTTTTAGTTAGTTTAGTTTAATTACTTTTAGGTTTAGGGTTTAAGGTTTGAGTTTAGTTTAGGTTTAGATATTTATTAGTTTAGTTAGTTTAGTTAATAGTTTAGTTTGGTTTTTAGTTAATTTAGTTTTTAGCATAGTTTAGTTTAGTTATTAGTTTAGTTAGGGTTTAGGGTTTAGGGTTTAGGTTTAGGTTAGTTAGTTTAGGTTTAGGTTTAAGGTTTAGGGTTTATTAGTTAGTTTAGTTTAGTTTAGTTATCTAGTTTAGTTTTATTAGTTTTTTAATTATTATTATTAGTTTAGTTTATTAGTTAGTTAGGTTTAGGTTTAGGGTTTAGGGTTTTTTAGTTTAGTTAGTTTAGTTAGTTTTCTTAGTTAATCAGTTAATTAGCTTTTAGTTATTAGTTTGTAGTCTTAGTTTTATTAGTTATTAGTTTAGGTTTAGGGTTTAGGTTTAGCTTTAGGTTTAGGGCTTAGGTTTAGCTTTAGGTTTAGGGTTTAGGTTTCAGGGTTCAGTTTTAACTATTAGTTTTAATTGTTAATTTAGTTAGTTAGTTAGGTTTTATTAGTTTATTAGTTATTTATTTAGTTTAGTTTAATTAGTATATTATTAGTTTAGTTATTAGTTATTATTAGTTTAGTTTATTATTTTTAGTTTAGTTTTAGTTTTATTTAGGTTTTAGGGTTTCGATTTAGTTATTAATTTTTTAGGTTTAGGTTTAGTTTAGTTTAGTTTAGTTATTAGGTTTAGGTTTAGTAATTTGTTTTAGTTAGTTTAGCTAGTTTTATTAGCTTAGTTTATTAGTTTAGTTATAGTTTAGTTTTATTAGTTTTGTTAGTTTTATTAATTTAGTTAGTTTTATTAGTTGAATAGTTTAGTTTAGTTAGGTTATTAATTTTATTTATTAGTTTTTAGTTTAAGTTTTAGGGGAGTTTTGGGGTTTTGGGGGTTTAGGTTTAGTTTAGTTTTAGTTATTAGTTTAGTTTTTAGTTAATTAGTTATTTTAGGTTTTAGTTTAGTTTAGTTAGTTAAGTTTTAGGTTTAGTTTTAGTTTAGTTTAGGTTTAGGTTTAGGTTTAGTTTAGTTATTAGTTAGTTATTAGTTTAGGTTTAGTTTTAGGCTAGTTTAGGTTTTAGGGGGTTTAGGTTTTAGTTTTATTAGTTTTTTGGGTTTTTTTTTAGTTAGTTTAGGTTTTAGGTTTATTATTAGTTTTATTATTTTATTTTAGTTTTATTTAGTTTATGTAGTTTATTAGTTTTATTATTAGTTTAGTATTTAGTTTAGTTTAGTTAATTAGTTAAGTTTAAGTTTTCAGTTTTTAGTTTTAGTTTTTAGTTTAGTTTAGTTTTATTTAGTTTAGGTTATTTAGTTTAGTTATTATTAGTTTAGTTATTATTAGTTTAGTTATTATTAATTTAGTTATTAGGTTTAGGTTTAGGTTTAGGGGGGTGGGGGTTTAGGGTTTAGGATTTATGTTTAGTTTATTTTTATTAGTTTAATTTTAGTTTTAGTTACTAGTTAGTTATTAGGTTTAGGGTTTAGGTTTAGGTTTAGGTTTAGGTTTAGGGTTTAGGGTTTAGGGTTATAGTTTAGTTTGTTATTAGTTTATTAATTTAGTTTATGGTTTAGGGTTTAGGATTTATGTTTAGTTTAAATTTACAATTTTGGGTTTAGGTTTAAGGTTCAGCATTTAGGGTTTTGGTTAGTTTTATTAGAATTATTAGTTTTAGTTTTATTAGTTTTATTATTATTTTTTTGGTTTAAGTTGTAGTTTATTAGTTTAGTTAGTTTAGTTTTAATTTTAGTTTAGTTTATTTATTAGTTTATTAGCTTAGGTTTTAGTTTATTAGTTATTTAGATTTTTATTAGTTTATTAAGTTTAGTTTTTAGTTTAGTTATGTTTAGGTTTAGGGTTTAGGTTTAGGGTTTAGGTTTTAGTTAGGTTTCAAGTTTATTAGTTTATTAGTTTAGTTTTATTAGTTTATTAGTTTAATTTAGTTTCAAGTTTAGGGTTTAGGTTTATTAGTTTATTAGTTAGTTTATTAATTATTTATTAGTTATTAGTTTAGTTATTATTAGTTTTTTAGTTTTTGTTTAAGTTTGTTTAGTTAGTTTACTTTTATTAGTTTAGCTATTAGGTTTAGGGTTTAGGTTTAGTTTTAGTTTAGTTTTAGTTTTTCATTTTAGTGTTTATGGTTTAGGGTTTAGGATTTATATTTAAGGTTTAGGGTTCAAGTTTAGGTTTAGTTTAGCTTAGCTATTATGTATAGTTTAGTTAGTTTTTATTAGTTTAGTTATTATTAGTTTGTTAGTTTAGTTTTAGTTTTAGGTTTAGGTTTAGTTTTAGTTTAGTTTTATTAATTTAGGGTATAGGTTTTTATTATTATTAGGTTTTATTTAGTTATTTTAGTTTAGTTATTAGTTTAACATTTAGGTTTAGGTTTAGTTTAGTTTAGTTTATTAGGTTTAGGGTTTAGGGCTTAAGTTTAGTTTAGTTAGTTTAGTTTAGTTAGTTATTAGTAACTTAGTTAGTTTAAATTTTAGTTATTGGGGATTAGGGTTTAGGTTTAGGGTTTAGGTTTATTATTATAGTTAGTGTTAATTTTAGTTTAAGTTTTAGTTTAGTGATTAGTTATTAGTTATTATTAGTTTTAGTTAGTTTAATTTTAGTTATTAGTTTAGGTTTAGGTTATTAGTTAGTTAGTTTAGGTTTAGGTTTAGCTTTAAGTTTTTAAGGTTTAGGTTTAGGTTTTGGGTTTTAGTTTAATTTAGTTAATTAGGTTTAGGTTTATTTAGTTTTAGTTATTAGTGGTTTAGGTTTATGTTTAGTTATTAGTTTTAGTTTAGTTATTAGTTTAGTTAGTTTTGTTTAAGGTTATTAGGTTTTGGTTTTGTTTAGTTTAAGTTTAGTTTTGTTAGGTTTAAGGTTTAAGTTTAGGTTATTAATTAGTTTTAATTTAGTTAGTTTAGTTTTATTAGGTTTAGGTTTAGTTTTAATTATTAGGTTTATGTTTAAGTTTTATTAGTTAGTTAGTTTAGGTTTTAGGTTTTATTAATTTGTTGTTAGTTATTATTAGTTATTAGTTTATTTAGTTATTTTTAGTTTATTAGTTAGTTAGTTTTATTAGTTTAGTTATTAGGTTAGTTAGTTATTAGTTTAGTTATTAGTTAGTTTAATTAATTTACTAGTTAGTTTAGGGTTTAGTTTTATGTTTAAGGTTTAGGTTTAGGTTATTATTTTTAGTTTAGTTATTAGTTAGTTAGTGTAGTTATTAGTTTAGCTATTAATTTTATTAGTTTAGTTATTAGTTATTAGGTTAAGGCTTTAGGGTTTTGGTTTAGTTTTATTTTTTAGTTTAGTTATTAGTGTTTATCTAATTTAGTTAGTTTAGGTTTTACTAGTTAGTTAGTTTAGTTAGTTTATTAGTTAGTTTTTTCTTTAGGATTGGGGTTTAGGTTTAGGTTTTTTTAGTTAGTTAGTTTAATATTTAGTATTTAGTTTTATTAGTTTATTAGGTTTGGGTTTAGGGTTTAGGGTTTAGGGTTTATTATTTTTTACTTAGTTAGTTTAGTTAGTTTAGTTTTGGTTTTATTAGTTTAATTGGTTTAGTTTTAGTTTAGTTTAATATAGTTTAATTAGTTTAGTAGTTTATTAGTTTAGTTTTAGTTTAGTTTAGTTTAGTTTTAATTTAGTTTTAGTTTTAGTTATTTAGTTAATAATTTTAGGTTAGTTTAGTTTGGTTTAGTTTTTATTACTTTTTATTAGTTTAGTTTAGTTTAGTTTAGCTAGTTTAGATTTAGTTGAGTTAGTTTATTAGTTAGTTTAGTTAGTTTATTTGTTTTTTTAGTTTAGTTTAGGTTTTAGTTGTTTAGTTAGTTTTAGTTTAGTTTGGGTTTAGTTTATTTTTTAGTTAGTTTAAGTTATAACTTAGTTTAGTTTAGTTAATTAGGTTTATGGTTTAGGATTTAGGGTTTAGGTTTAGTTTAGTTTATTAGTTTAGTTATTATTTTTGTTTCAGGTTTAGGGTTTAGGTTTAGTTAGGTTTAGGGTTTAGGGTTTAGGTATAGTTAATTAGTTATTGATAGTTTTAGTTTAATTTAGTTTAGTTAGTTTAGTTATTACTTTTAGGTTAGTTAGTTAGTTATTATTGGGTTTAGTTATTAGTTTAGTTAGGTTTTAGTTTAGTTATTTATTAGTTTAGTCATTAGTTTAGTTAATTAGTTTATTAGTTATTAGTTTATTTAATTAGTTACTTGTTTAGTAATTATTAATTATTAAATTTATTTGGTTTTATTAGTTGTTAGGTTTAGGGTTTATGGTTTAAGTTTAGTTAGTTTGTTTAGGGTTTAGGGTTTAGTTTAGTTTATTAGTTTAAGTTTAGCTAGTTTATTACTTTTTAGTTAGGTTTAGTTTAGTTATATAGGTTTATTAGTTTATTTGTTATTAGTTAAGTTTAGTTTTAGGTTTATGTTTAGGTTTAGGTTTAGTTAGATATTAGTTTTAGTTATTATTAGTTATTAGTTTAGGTTATTAGGGTTTAGGGTTTAGGTTTAGTTAATTAAGTTTAATTGGTTAGTTAGTTTTAGTTAGGTTAGGTTTAGGTTTAGGTTTAGGTTTAGTATTTAGGGTTTAGGCTTATTAGTTAGTTTATTTAGTTATTAGTTAGCTTTAGTTTAGTTATTAGTTAATTAGTTTAGTTAAATTAAGTTTATTGGTTATTAGTTTTAGTTTTAGTTTGTTTTAGTTTTAGGTTTAGGTTTAGGTTTAGCTAATTTAGTTTAGGTTTAAATTAGTTTAGTTTAGATTTAGTTAGTTTTAGTTTATTAGTGTTTAGGTTAGGTTTTAGGTTTATTTAGTTAGTTTAGTTTTGTTTAGTTAGTTTTATTAGTTAGGTTTAGGTTTGGTTTTAGGGTTTAGGTTTTAGGGCTTAGGGTTTAGTGTTTTAATCATTATTTAGTTTATTAGGTTTTAATTAGTTTATTAGCAGTTATTAAGTTTAGTTTAGGTTTAGGGTTTAGGTTTAGGGTTTAGGGTTTAATGTTTAGGATTAGTTAGTTAATTTAGTTTAGTTTTTTAGTGTTTAGGTTTAGTTTCATTATTAGTTTAGTTTATTAGGGCTTGGGGTTTAGGGTTTAGGTTTAGTTAGTTTAGTTTAGCTTTAGTTATCATTTTAGTTAGTTTATTTTTATTTTAGTTAGGTTTACTTATTAGTTTTAGTTTTAGTTTAAGGTTTAGGGTTTAGCATTTAAGGTTTAGGGTTTAGGGTTTAGGGTTTAGGTTTATTTATTTATATTTTAGGTTTAGGTCTTTTTTAGGGTTTAGGTTTCATTTTTTATTTATTTATATGTTTTATTTTTAGGTTTATCTTTAGGTTTAGGTTTTTATTTAGTTTTTATTTTTTTTATTTTAGTTTTATTGTAATTTTAGTTTTTATTTGATTTAGATTTTTTATTCTTAGGTTTATTTTATTTTTGAGTTTAATTTAGGTTTTTATTTATTTTATTTTAATTTATTTTTATTATTATTTTATTTTATTTTTAGGTTTATGTTTAGGTTTTAGTTTAAGTTTTTATTTTAAGTTATTTTTTTATTTTATTTAGGTTTAGGTTTTACAATTTATTTTATTTTTAGGTTTTATTTAGTTTAGGTTTAGGTTTTTAGGTTTTAGGGTTTAAGGTTTAGGGTTTAGGGTTTAGTGTTTAGGGTTTTTAGGGTTTTAGGGTTTAGGATTTAGGTTTCTTTATTTTAGTTTAGGTTTAAGGTTTAGTGATTTGAATGTTTATAGGTTTAGGTTTAAACTTTAGTTTAGGGTTTTAGGGTTTAGGTTTAGTTTTTTAGGTTTAGATTTAAGGTTTAGGGTTTAGGGTTTATTTACTAATTTAGGGTTATTTAGGAGTTTAGGTTTGTTATTTTATTTAGGGTTTAAACTTTAGTTTAGGGTTTTAGGTTTATAGTTTAGTTTTAGTTTTAGGTTTTAGGTTTATAGTTTTAGTAGGTTTAGGTTTAGGTTTATTTTATTAGGTTAGGTTTAATTTTAAAATTTATTTAGGGTTTTTATTTAGGGTTATTAGTTTAGGGTTTAGGGTTTAGGGTTTTATGGCTAGGTTTAGGTTTAGGCTTTAGGGTTTAGGATTTAGGTTTAGGTTTAGGTTTAGTTCTTTTTTTATTGTAAAGGTAGGTCTAAGTTTAGTTTATTTTTTACTTATTTTAGTTTATTTTATTTTTTCTTTCTATTTAGGTTTATTTTATATTTTTATTTAGTTTAGTTTATTTATTTTAGGTTTATTTATTTTAGTTTAGGTTTTTATTTTTGTTTATTTTTTAGTATTCGATTTAGGTTATGTTTATTTTTTAGTTTAGTTTTATTTTTATTTTATTTTTTATTTTTAGGTTTTGGTTTAGTTTTTATTTTATTTTTTTAGGTTTAAGTTTTAAGTTTTTATTTTAAGTTTATTTTTAGGTTTTATTTTTTAGTTTAGGTTTAGGTTTAATTATAGTTTATTTTATGTTATTTAATTTAGGGTTTTAGCTTTAGTTTATTTTAGTTTAGTTTATTTTAGTTTAGGTTTAAATTTATTTTACTTTTTTTATTTTAGGTTTAGGTTTTTTTTTAGTTTAGTATTTAGGTTTTGTTTTTTATTTATTTTAGGTTTTATTTTAAGGTTTATTTTTTAGGTTTAGGTTTTTATTTAGTTTTTATTTTATTTTATTTTAGGTTTATTTTATTTTTATTTTATGATTAGTTTTTATTATATTTAGGTTTTTTACTTTTTGGTTTATTTTATTTTCTTAGTTTAGTTTAGGTTTTTATTTATTTAATTTTAGTTAAGTTTTTTTAATTTATTTTTTATTTTATTTAGGTTTAGGTTTATGTTTAAGTTTAATTTTTTAATTTATTTTATTTTTATTTTATTTTAGTTTAGGTTTTTTTATTTATTTTATTTTTTATGTTTTATTTAGTATAGGTTTAGCTTTTAATTTTGTTTAGGTTTAGTGTTTAGGGTTTAGGTTTATGGTTTTAGGGTTTAGGGTTTAGGTTTTGGGGTTTAGGGTTTGGGTTTTAGGGTTTAGGGTTTGTGTTTTAGGGTTTAGGGTTTAGGTTTAGGTTTAGTTTATTTTAGGGTTTAGGTTTAGGGTTCATGGTTTAGGGTTTAGAGTTTAGGTTATTGGGGTTTAGGGTTGTAGGTTTAGTTAGTTTAGGTTTAGGGTTTAGGGTTATTTTATTTTATTATTTTTCTTATTTAGGTAGGTTTAGTTTTATTTAGTATATTTTAAGATTTATTTTTTTTATTTAGTATATTATTTTTATTTAGGTTTATTTTTTTACTTTTATTAAGTTTAGTTTATTTATTTTAGGTTTATTAAATTTTAGTTTTTTTATTTTTTTATTATTTTTAGTTTAGGTTTAGGATTAGGGTTTCGCTTTAGGTTTAGGTTTTATTTATTTTAGTTTAGTTTATTTTAGTTTTGGTTTATGTTTATTTTATTTTGATTTTAGGTTTAGGTTTTTTTTTTTAGGGTTTAGGTTTTATTATTTATTTATTTTTAAGTATATTTTTTAGGTTTAGGTTTTTACTTAGTTTTTATTTTAAGTGATTTTAGGTTAATTTTATTTTTATTTTGTTAGTTACGATTTTTATTTATTTTATTTTAGTTTAGTTTTTATTTTTATTTACTTTTCTTTTTTAGGTTTAGGTTTCTGTTCTAGTTTAGTTTTTTATTTTATTTTATTTTATTATTTTATTTTCGTTTAAATTTTTTAATTTAATTTATTTTTACATTTTATTTAGTTCAGGTTTAGCTTTTTAGGTTTTTAGGGTTTAGGGTTCAGTTTAGTTGAGGGTTTAGGGTTTAGGATTTAGGCTTTGGGGTTGAGGGTTTAGGGTTTAGGATTTAGGGCTTATGGTTTAGGATTTAGGGTTTAGGTTTTTGGGTTTAGGGTTTAGGGTTTAGGGTTTAGGGTTTTTACAGTTTAGGGTTTAGGGTTGAGGGGTTAGGTTTTAGGCTTAGGATTTAGGTTTTAGTTTAAGGTTTAGGGTTTTTGGTTGTTTTTTAAAAAAGAATAAATTTAAATTCAACATTTCTTCCTTTCGATTTCATCAACCAAAATACCAAGTTTTTAGACACAGCGGACATAGATAAAATGTCATATAGAATATCAAAATCTAGATAGAATGTTTCTATAGTAAGTGTTATAAGTATTAGATATGATGATTCTTGATTTCTATTTCCCATTAGATGGCCTCTAGTAGGATTTCATATCGGTCTAGTCCACCACCACCTTTAACCTTTATTTACCAATTTTAGGACCACCACCTCATATAAACACCTCAGATCCCCACCATGGTTAGGGTTTAGGGTTTAGGGTTTAGGGTTAGGGTATAGGGTTTAGGGTTTAGGATTTATGGTTTAGGATTTAGGGTTTTTTAGGGTTTAAGGTTTAGGCTTTATGGTTTTTAGGGTTTAAGGTTTAGGCTTTAGGGTTTAGGGTTGTAGGTTCAGTGTTGTAGGTTTAGGATTTTGGGTTTATTTTAGGGTTTAGGTTTTAAGGGTTTTTTTTTAAAGAAAAAAATTAAGACGATAGGTTTAGGTTTATTTAGTTTATTTTTTATTTATATTAGTTTATTTTATTTTTAATTTTTAATTTTGTTTATTTTTTATTTTTATTTAGTTTGGTTTATTTAGTTTAGGTTTATTTATTTTAGTTTAGGTTTATTTATTTTAGTTTATTTTTTAGGTTTAGGTTTAGGTTTAGATTTACTTTTTAGTTTAGTTTTATTTTTAATTTATATTTTAGGTTTAAGTTTTAGTTTTTATTTTTAGGTTTAGTTTAAGTTTTTATTTTATTATTTTAGGTTTAGGTTTTAGGTTTTTATTTTAGGTTTATTTTTTTATTTTTTAAATTTAGCCTTAAGTTTATTTTAAGTTTATTTTATTTTATTTAGTTTAGGGTTTAGGTATAGGTTTTATTTATTTTAGTTTTGTTTATTTTAGTTTAGGTTTAGGTTTATTTTATTTTGTTTATTTTAGGTTTAGGTTTTTATTTTTAGTTTAGGGTTTAGATTTTATTTTATATTTATTTGAGGTTTAATTTTTAGGTTTATTTTTTAGGTTTAGGTTTTTATTTAATTTTTATTTATTTTAATTTAGGTTTATTTTATTATTATTTTACATTTAGTTTTTATTTTTTTAGGTTTTTTATTTTAAATTTTATTTTATTTTTTAGTTTATTTTAGGCTTTTATTTATTTTATTTTATATTATTTTTTATTTTTATTTTATTTTATTTCTTAAGTTTAGGTTCAAGTTTAGGTTTTAGTTTAAGTTTTTATTTTATTTTTTTAATTTTATTTAGGTTTAAGTATTTTATTTATTTTAGTTTTAGGTTTTATTTAGTCTAGGTTTAGGTTTTTAGGTTTTTAAGGTTCAGGGTTTAGGCTTTAGGGTTTAGGGTTTAGTATTTGGGGTTTATGTTTATTATTTAGGTTTATTTAGGTTTTGGGTTTAGGGTTTAGGGTTTTAGGGTTTAGTGTTTAGGGTTTTAGTTTAGGGTTTAAGGTTTAGGGTTGTTTAGGGTTTTTGGGGTTTAGGGTTTGGGTTTAGGGTTTATGGTTTTAGGGTTTAGGGTTTAGGGTTGAGGTTTAAGTTTTAGGTAGGGTTAGTTTTATTTTTTAGGATATAGGGTTTTAGGTTTTAGATTCATATTCAACATTTTTCTTTTGATTTCATCAACAAGTAACACACAAGTTTTTAGATATAGTTTTTTTATTTAGGTTTATTTAGTTTTATTTTTTATTTAGTTTTAGCCTTGTTATAGATTTATTTATGCGTTTTAGGGTATTATTTGATATTTTAGTTTTATTATTTGAGTTTAGGTTTATCAAGTTTTAGGGTTTAGGTTTATTTCATAATTTTTTAGTTACTTTAAGTTTTGGCTTAGGTTTTGAGGTTTAGTATTTAAGGTTTAGGGTTAGGGTTTAAGTTTTAGGCTTTAGGGTTTACGGTTCAGGGTTTAGGGTATAGGGTATAGGGCTTAGGGTTTAGCATTTAGGTTTTAGAATTTTTTAGGGTTTAGGGTTTAGGCTTTAGTGTTTAGGGTTGTAGGTTCAGCGTTGTAGGCTTAGGGTTTAGGGCTAGTTTTAGGATTTAGGGTTTAGTGTTTAGGGTTTAGTGTTTAGGTTTTTTTTTTTTAAAAAAAATTAAATAAACCAATAGGTTTAAGTTTGTTTAGGTTTATTTAGTTTATTTGGTTTATTTGTTATTTATATTAGTTTATTTTATTTTTAATTTTTATTTATGTTTATTTTTAATTTTTATTTAGTTTTGTTTATTTATTTTAGTTTAGGCTTTTTATTTTAGTTTATTTTTTAGGTTTAGGTTTGTGTTTACTTTTTAGTTTAGTTTTATTTTTATTGTATATTTTAGGTTTAGGTTTTAGTTTATATTTTTTAGGTTTTGGTTTAGGTTTTTATTTTATTTTTTTAGCTTTAGGTTTTAGGTTTTTATTTTAGGTTTATTTGTTTTTTATTTTTTAGTTTAAGTTTAGGTTTACTCTTAGTTTATTTTATTTTATTTCGTTTGGGTTTAGGCTTAGTTTATTTTAGGTTTAGGTTTAGGTTTTATTTTTTTAGTTTAGTTTATATTAGTTTAGGTTTATTTTATTTTATTTTATTTATTTTAGGTTTAGTTTTTTTTTTTTAGTTTAGGGTTTAGGTTATTATTTATTTATTTTAGGTTTTATTTTTAAGTTTTTTTAGGTTTAGGTTTTTATTTTTATTTATTTTAGGTTTATTTTATTTTTAGGTTTTATTTAGTTTAGGTTTTGGTTTTTAGCTTTTAGAGTTTAGGGTTTAGGGTTTAGGGATTAGGGTTTAGGGTTTGGAGATTAGGGTTATAGGTTTTTTTTTTTTTTTTTTTTTTAGGGGAAGCCCCATGTAGGGGTATTTTATTGCCATAAAAATAGGGTTACAAGGTCCTTAAAGGGGTAAACTCGACTCTTTGCTCAGAGCTTTAGGAGTAAATCCCTATCTAAGTACATCAAAGTAAAAGAAAGCATAAAACAATCAAAAGATACAAGATGATTAACATAATAAGCTAAAGTAAGATTAAAGCCAATGCTCTGGAGGATGAGGGAATGCATGATAATGAGACTTGCAAAAGAAAGAGAGAGAATCACGCAAAGTTATAATAAGATGGAGATTAGAGCAGTTAAGGTATCTGAGACAAAAGTTAGAGGAAAATAGCATAATATGATTATGTTAGTAAGGAATTGTGATAGAAGGCTGGCTCAATCACATCTGTTAGGCGGTCAGTATGAGCATCAAACTTTGAAGGGTTACATCACATGAGCTACTACCAACCAATAGGGTGAGATCATCACCCATCATAGCCAACAAACTGTTAGAAGGTAGCACCAGGTTGTTGATATTCTTGTGAGCTTTATTACGCAAACCTAAGCAAAATCATATCTAAAATATATAGGTAATTGCTAAGAGAAGGATGAGAGTCTCATTCAAGAAAAATATCATCAATATAGCCATCTTGACATGAGAATACATAAACATAAGTGAGTGAGCCATCTTAGCGAGAATCTCATGAATAGCCATATTCGGGAAAGAAATAGTTGACATATAATCCCTCCATAAGAAAATTACAGAGAGCAACTTGCTAAACCTATTAAATAAGTCAATGAGCTATAATTAACACCATCCCAATCACATGATATGTAAATGAATCTTTCGGTCGCGAGAAAATAACCGAAACAATCCCCTTATTAATGTCTTGTAGAAAGCAATAGTAAAGGAAAATAGCATAACAAACCGAGGAATGAGCATGACCAACCAAAATAAGCACCAGAAAAATAGTTAAGCGGCGGCTCAATAGCGACATTAGGGGCCTCCATTGGATAATCGGATCAACAATCAATCCAGGAACAAGGCAAAGGTAACAACATCCTAGATAGGAAGGGACTAAGCGGCCATAATACCATTCTTTGAGAATAAGCGCTCATAAAAGCACCAACCATCGAAATGAGGTAGGAGGTGATCTGGTCGAAAAAATAGGAGATAAATTGCACAATCAGAAAGCCAACAACATAGCGGCTAATACAACATTGGAACCCGCCATAAAAAAAACAACAACAAGTGAATTGAAATGAGTCTCAACATTAAAATCCAGAAAACAGCAATAGTTAAGACGACAACATCCAAGATAGGAAGATATAGCAAATTTGCCGTAAAACTCCTCAATCAGAGTAGACATGGAAATAATAGATAAACAAATAAATAAAGCATAAAAATAGTTATCCTGAAGGCATCAAATCAAACAAAAATCACCAAAACCCTCTCAGGCGGGAATAGAGCGACTTTGAGGCATGAGACCACGAAATTCTACAACCAACAAAGAAAGAAGCGAGGTGACAAGGTAAAACAAAATGGTAAATCTCAAGAGACAACCAAAAGCGGCAAAACGTTAGCATGATGCCACTCATCGGTATAATCAATAGCTACAAGATTGTGAGATAGACCAATTGTAAAAGGTCGATTGAGTGGATTACAACACACCTAATCGATAATATCATCACCATATCAAGAGAATAGTAGCAAATGTGATGGAGCCAACATTGCGAGAATCCCATTAATAGGATCATGATGAGGGGACCATAGATTGAAGTGAAGCATCTGCGGAACCAAAACAAAGCAACCTCATGTGATTAGAAACCACGGTGAAAGGTAAATCAACAAAATCGACCTAAATTACCATAGAAATTACATTAAAGTACCATAGCGATTAAGAGATAAAAGATAATGCGACACCAATGAGACAAATCATGATTAATCGAGAAAATACCACATAAGGAACATTCATAATAGCGAATAATATCCCAATTAAACCCATCCTTGGAGAAATACCCCAGGCTTGCCATACTAATCATTGAGAGTATACAAACCATAGGTTAAGATCAAGTAGAGCATTGATTAGGCACATGATGCAATCTAATACACTAAAGGGATACTGCGAGGTTAAGGCAGCCAGACAACTAGATAAACCAAATCCACAAACATCAAATCTTAAAGCGACGAGTAACATCAAACTATAGTACCTCTCAAAGCAATGCCACTCCAATCAAGGTAAGACAAACCCAATAGATGCGATTATAATATAAATAATCGTAAATATGATTCAACCCTAAAATGAAGCGGACCAAAAAATAATAAAGAATCACTCATCGAGCAACTAATGCAACATTGTAAGCCAGAATATAAAATAAGGATGATTCAAGTAGAGACATCATTAAGCGAGAATTTTAAGATAATAAAGTCCAAAACCGAACTTACTAAAGGATGACAAGATGGCAAAATAGCGGGGAAAAGCGGGAGAAGCGGTGAAAAAATCTCTGACGGAGACAAAGATGAAAAACCAAATCAACAAACAAACCAACAAATAACCATGGCAGCAAACCTCAAAACCCAAAAAGTAATTAAACCCAATCCATTCCAGTACAAGGATTTCAGACCAAAATAACCATTAAAAGAGACCAGGATATTACAATTTCTTCCCTTGCAGGAAAGCATGCTAAGGTTAAGCATTATATAAGCAAGGGATGGTACATCTGAAGTCCCAGAACATCACAAAATCCTTTGATAAGTGTTGAAACCTTTATGAATTAGGCCTTTAAGGAGGAAAGAGTCCCAGGAATGTAAGCATCGACCAAAGAAATACTATAATCATCAAAAAAAAAAAAAAGCGCAACACATAATGCACACTAATCAGTTTACTAGAAAACAACATAGGTAGTATGCTCCAAACCATATTGTTAGTGAGAAAAAGCTGGTTAAAGAAGTTAGTACTAAAATCTAAGCCCATCAAAAGCAGATAACTTCCTCAGATGGTTAATTCTCTCGGGTTTAGAAATAATTGTATCAATGAAATTAAAGTCCCAAGTGGGATTAGGTTATAAAACTAGTAGTAACACAAGGCTCGGTTCCAATTCAATAGATAGATGTGCATATAGCTCAACATCCATTTATTGTAAATGCCAAAATAGAAATCTTCCAACTAAAGGAGAAGGGGTAAATCTGAACTCATGGCAAGAAACTCAAAGGCTAATGATATCTATGAGGTATCCATAAAGAACACAAGGAAATAGAAAATAAGAAAAAGGAGGCGAAGAGGAGAATTAGATTATACTAAGGAAGCCAGAATTGTCCAAGTTACACCATAAGTATTTGGGTAATGTAAATTGATCAAAGAAGATGATCTTGTCTAATCTAGCAGTTGCAAGTGTCAGCCACAGTTACCTTCCATGACATGAGTGATGGTAGAATTCGGTTGAGAGAGAAGAGCCCTAGTTTGCTTGAGGAGGTAGTACAAACAATTGCTCATATTGGTAGAAGTCAAAGGTCAATCGGTAGAAGAGTCCACCTCTATCCAAATATTGAGCAACCATTTTGAAGACAAATTTCTAGAGCTTTGTGAGCGCCATAAGCTCAATATAAGGGACAATCTTTGGAAATAAGGGGATAAGCAAATGCACATAGGGACTATACCATTAGAATCCACGAAAATGCCTCCACAACCATATTATGAGAGCGAGGAATGTGTATTAATTTTAATAATATGATCAATAGGTTTTCCAAAACCATTCTATCATTTTGATAGTAAGGCTGTGCGGAAGGTTGAGGCCCAGTTTATTGGCTACAGATTTATAACCTTTAAAATGTTTGTGATGAATTAAATTGGCTTTAAACAAGTCACAAATTTTGTTTTTAGTTCTAGCAATAATCCTCATGTGATTCATACAAATCTCACGATGTTTAGCATCATTTGGTCCATCCATATGAACCAAATAAGAGTAATGGCGATTATGATTTTAATATGACCTTTAATTGCATTGTCAAAGTAAACTTCAAGAAGTTGATATAAAGTAAAGAATAATTAAAATTGAGTGTTGAATAGATCGTCATACCAAATCCAAATTTTAGAGGCAATAGCCCCATTAACAAAAACATGGTTAACATTCTCAATATGAGAACAACATTGACATTTAGAGGGTAAATAAAACCCTTTACCCCACAAGAGTCAGAATAAAGTTTTTTAGGATATGAAGTTAGCAGTAAGAAGAGGGATATTATTATTCCAAATTTTGGAGAACACAATAGAAGAATCACAGTGTCTTTAGTGTGAAGCCACACATTTTAAGGTTGAAATCCCCATTATGAGATAGCTTAAAGATAATGATCATGATTGTTAGGAGTGATAGGAATATTAGTAATCATATTTAAGAAAGTGGAAGGAATAGAATCATAATCTTACTAGTGTTCCACTTGTGGTTATGCGATGAATTAACTCTAATAGTGAGTGGGTGAGTGTAGAGTAAGTCATCAATGGATCCACAACCACTCAGTTGTCTTGCCAAAGAAGGAATTGCGAGTTTATGCCCCAAAAATTAAGGATTCGCATCCCATTTGTGAACAAAGTCTTCTCCACACGGAGAATCACACGATTTAAAGGGACAAATGAGAGGATGTTTACCTTGCAATAGAAGTCATGAAATTGCCCAAAGACTATTTTTTGCTCTAAAATTCCACCAAAGTTTGTAGGAGAAGGCATTGATAACTTCTTTGATGGATTTACATCCCAGACCTCCCTCTTCAAGAGTACCACAACTTTTAGACCAAGATGAGCATTCTTTTTTAGGAGGTATTGGTTCCCAAGAATTTGTTTAAGAGGCGCTCAATTCTATTGATGGTAGAGGTGGTAAATGGTTTGAAGAAGGTATATAGGCATGGAATTTAGGGTGCTCTTGATCAAGGTAAGCCTACCACCCGAGAGTAAATGAAATTCCCAAAATTTTGTTTGAAATTTTGAATTAGATCATCAAAAGGTGTGATCTTTTTTGGCCTTTAAAAGTGGAGCCCCAAGGTAATTAAGAGGGAGTTGATTTTGCTTAAAATTAGTAATTACGGATATTTGGTTAAGTCTATTAGAAGGAATCTTGGTTGAAGGAATAAAAGCATTTTCCTTCATTAAGAAAAAGGCACTAACTTTACCAAAATCATTTGAGAAGGTTCTTAATGGTTTTAACATGTTGAAGGGAGCGTTCGAGAAGATGAAATCATCGCAAAGCTAAGATGAGAAATAGGAAACCTCCATGAGTTTTAAAAGACATATTAGGATTATTAGCGAAAAGATCGTTAAGGCTCCTTGATAGGTATTCAATAGCGATGATAAAAAGAGAAGGTGAAAGTGGGTCACCTTGCCTCAAACCATGGCTAGAAGGAAAGAAACCTATGGACTCACCATTCATGATAACCGAAAACCAGACATTCATGATACACCTTTTATAATCCGGATAAAACTATCAAAAAAACCAAACAAATTCAGGATTTGAAAGAGAAAATCTCATGAGAGATTGTCAAGGCTTTAGCGATGTCAGTTTGAATAAGATGTTGCCTCCTCTACATCAATGTCATGAACCGACTCTTGAGCAAGAAGAATATTATCGATATTGCTCATGTTTAACAAAACCGTTTGATTTGGGGAGATGATTTTAGGAAGCAAAGGGCTAAGCTATTATTTATTAATTTAATAAGTTTTGAAAAAGGTGCAAAGACTAATCGGTCTAAAATCCCCAAGATTGATTGTTAGTTTTGGAAATAAGGACAATAGAAGTGCTTGAAAAGTATTTGGGAATAGGATTGCCATCAAAGAAATCAATAACAGCATCAACTAAATCGGTTTTAATAAAAGGCCAACAATGCTGAAAGAAGTGGGTCATATAGCCATCAAGGCCAGTAACAGAGTCAGTGTTCATGTTCTTAAGAGTAGTACTAATCTCCTCTTTGGAAGGACACATAGTGAGTAAATGATTATCCTCACTGTTAATCATAGAAGGGATAAGATGAGTGTTTGATAAAGTGCCCAGCAACGGATTAGAATTTAATAAAGTTTGGAAATGATGTATGACAGAATCCTTAATATCATTGTTATCGGTTATCCATTCACCATTAAAGTTCTTAATTTTCTTAATCGAGTTTAAGGCTTTCCGTTTATTACAAATGGCATGAAAATACACGGTGTTTACGTCACCATCGACAATGTTTGCTTGCGACTTTTGGCCTTGAAGGTTTCTTCCATGTTTTGATAATTAACCAAGTTATTCTTGGCAATGTTCAACTCCTCAAGTTTACTGGGATCAGTTGAGACATCCTCTTCAAGAGAACAAACCTCTTGTTCCATAGATTTAAGATTTGTGAAAAGGTTTTTTAAAATGTGTTTGTTCCACCAATTGAGATTTTGCTTAAGTCTTTTGAGCTTAAGCCAAGAGAGTCATACCTTTAACAATTATCCAGGAAAATAGGGGCCATCCAATTGGTGAGAGCGACATTGGTGAAGTCACTATGTTGGGTCCACATATTTTGAAATCACGAAAGGAGAGTAGACGGGTTAGGGGATTTTGAAGGAAATCAAAGAGGAGCATGGTCAGACAAAGTTACTCAAATGCTCAACAATGGTAGTAGCCCGATTGATCCAAAGAGAATTAAAGAGGGTCCTATCAAAATCGCCAAAGTCTAGAGTTGTGCCGCGTGAAGTTAGACCAGTGAAAAATGATGATTGCAAGGATCATATTTGAAGTCCTCCATGGAATGAAGGTTAGGAGAACATCCTCCCCTTCTTTCTGAATTAGCTATGATAGTATTGAAATCACCTCCAACCAACCACGGAAGGTTAGCTGAGGAAGCGAAGGTGCGTAGGTGATTCCAAAGGATGTTCCTACTAGCTCTATTACAAGAAGCATAGATAAAAGAGCCAAAAGCCGATAAGTCACCTAAAGAGATTTTGACATTAACCAATTGGTCAAGATCATCAATGATGGAAATGGTGATGGAGTTGTGCCAAAAGCACCAAATTTTATTATTAAGATTGAAGAAGAAATTATGAAAACCAAGTGATCTTGTGACAAAAGCAATCTTAGAAGAATTAATGAAAGGTTCAATAAGAACAAGTAACTTGATATTATGAACACGACAAAGACTCTTAAAATGATTGTGGACAGGAAGAGACCCACAACCCTGGATATTCCAAATAAGAAAATTAATCATAAGGGACAACCAAAGGGAAAAGGAAAAAGAAAGGAAAGAGAGGAGAGAAATGATGACACATTACTTGTGTGGGGTGGAAGAAGAGCGAGTGGTTCTAGTGAAGTTATTATTAGAAAATTTTGCTTTGTAGGGTTTTGTTTTAACAATTTGAAAGGGTCTATCGATCCAAATTATCTCCATCGAGAAAGGGATTGATTTTTGGGTTCGAGAATAGTAGAAGAATCTATCAATGTTTTAGAAGAGGGATTTCACCTTCTTAGTATCGGATAGAGTGTGAAATTGGGTTCAATTGATTATCACTCTGAAGGAAATAGATGGGGAAGTTGGCACCATTCATAATACAAATATCTTTCTCAATATGTTAAGCCATAGGGTCATCATTGTTTTGGTCCATTATATGATTCCCATTCAAATTGTTTAATTGGGTGTCCAATATAAGGCTACCATTCAGATTTTCAGTAGGATTTAATTGAAGCAAAGAGCTATCATGGGAAACCTAATTATTACAAGCAGGGGTGAGGATAGGTAAATTGCCATTGGTATCGTCACACCTCTCAATGGCTATTTTAGTACCAAGGTGTTTTCCACTAGCGGTCGGTAGGAGGTGTAGGGAGGAGAGGTTCTTTTTTGAGTATCTTTAGGCACATATGCTAGAGTAGTGGTTTTCCCAGTTCCATTAATGGTATTCATTACGTGGTAAATTTTTTGAGATTAGGATGAAGCACAAAGCATTACGATGATGCCCATGAATCTTGCGGTGAGTGCAAAAGACGGAAAATTTTGAATTGACTTTTTTACTATCCAAATTTTTGCCAATCCAAACCTCTTTGGGATATTTTTTTGTGATGTCTATCTCAACGAGAATCTGGCGACGGATGGCTAGATCTAGTGGCGTTGCTATTTGGAGAGGCCTACCAAAAAAACATAAGACAAACAAAACTTGATGAGTGACATAATGTATTCGCATGTTAGGAAAAAGCAAGCCAAGAGGGACAATGGGAGATTCCTCTTTTGACATCAAAGAGGCGACCATTTAGCCGCATTTGACAATTATGCACAAAATAAGAATGACGAAAACCCATGAATAATCTAAATCATTTGAGAGTTGAATAAGAATGTGACGGGATCGATCGACGATAGAGAAAGTACGATAATTTTAAACTATGAAAGAAAGAAAGTGAATATTATCAAGAGTCGTGTATAAGGGAGAATTTACCCACCAAAGCGAACTTCGAAGGGCTTAGCAAGTTTCTCAACATCTCGATCGAACACATTATGATCCATGATAAGATGTCAAAATGAGATTAACAAGCATTGAGCTAGGGATCTTACGGATAAAGCATCTTTGAATGATTTAACAACAAGTACATTAACAATCAGATCCAGAAAACCTATAGAGTGAGCAAAGCGATGTCGGCATTAGAAGCGACGGGGATTCTGAGACGAGCCTCGCCATTGCTCTAATCAGGGGCGTCACATCAGGGAGAAAGTTTTGAGAGAAGCGACCAATTACGAGCGCCAATCCATGGGGAACTCAAAATCGAGAGGAGCCGTAGAGTAGTTTGTGTAAGGTTTAGGGTGATTAGGGTTATAGGTTTTAAGGTTTAGGGTTTAGTGTTTAGGGTTTAGGGTATAAGTTTTAGGATATTTGGGTTTAGGGTTTAGAGTTTAGGGATGTAGGTTTAGGGTTTAGGGTTTTTTTATTTGATTTGATTTTTTTTTATATTTTCAAAATTAAGTAAACTGTTACGTTTAGGTTTATTTAGTTTATTTTTTATTTATTTTAGCTTAGTTTATTAATTTTAGGTTTATTTATTTTAGTTTATCTTTTTAGGTTTAGGTTTTAGGATTTTATTTTAGGTTTATTTTTAAGTATTATTTTTTACTTTAGGTTTAGGTTCATTTTTAGTTTATTTTATTTAGTTTTGGGTTTAGGTTTTGTTTCTTTTAGGTTTAGGTTTTATTTATTTTTGTTTAGTTTATTATAGTTTAGGTTTAGGTTTATTTCATTTTGTTAGTTTATGGTTTAAGTGTTATTTTTTATTTATTTTTAGGTTTTATTTTTAGGTTTAGATTTTTATTTACTTTTTATTTTATTTTATTTTAGTTTTATTTTATTTTTATTTTTCAATTAGTTTTTAGTTTATTTAGGTTTTTTAATTTTAGGTTTATTTTATTTTATAGTTTAGTTTAAGTTCTTATTTATTTTATTTTAGTTTAGTTTTTATTTTATATTTTAATTTATTTTTAGTTTTATGTTTATGTTTTAGTTTAGGTTTTTATTTCATTTTATTTTTTATTTTATTTAGATTTAGGTTTTTTGTTTCTAATATTTTTACTTTTTATTTTGTTTAGGTTTAGGTTTTTATGTTTTTATGAATTTGGGTTTAGGGTTTAGTGTTCAGGGTTTATGGTTTTAGAGTTTACAATTTAAGGGTTTAGGGTTTAAGATTTAGTTTTTCGGCTTTAGGGTTTAGGGTTTTGAGGATTTAGTGTTTAAGGTATAGGGTTTAAGGTTTATGGTCAGTTTAGGGTTTAGGGTTTAGGGTTTTTAGGGTTTTAGGGTTCATGTTTTAGGACTTAGGGTTTAGGGCTTTAAGTTTTAGGGTTTAGGGATTTTTTTAAAAAAAATTAAGTAAACTGATAGGTTTAGGTTTATTTAGTTTATTTTTTATTTATTTTAGTTTTTTTAATTTTATTTTTATTTAAGTTTATTTTCTTTATTTAATTTAAATCTATTTATTTTAGGTTATTTCTTAGGTTTATGTTTAGGTTTATTTTTATTTTTTAGTTTAGTTTTATTTTTATTTTATGTTTTAAGTTTAGGTTTTATTTTTTATTTTTAGGTTTATGTTCTATTTTTTATTTTAATTTTTTAGGTTTAGGTTTAGGTTTTAAATTTATGTTTATTTTTAAGATATATTTTTATTTTAACTTTAGGTTTTTTTTAGTTTAGGGTTTAGGTTTAGTTTATTTTAAGTTTAGGTATAGGCTTTATTTATTTTAGTTTAGTTTATTTTAGTTTAAGTTTAGGTTTATTTTATTTTATGTTTATTTTAGGTTTAGTTTTTTTTAGTTTAGGGTTTATGTTTATGTTTATTTTTTAGGTTTGGGTTTTTATTTAGCTTTTATTTTATTTTATTTTTATTTTACTTTTAGTTTTTATTTTATTTAGGTATTTTATTTTTAGGTTTATTGTATTTTTTAGTTTAGTTTAGATTTCTATTTTATTTAATTTTAGTTTAGTTTTAATTTCTTATTTTATTTTTTTAGGTTTAGGTTTAGGTTTAGGTTTTAGTTTTTGGTTTTTATTTTATTTTATTTTATTTTATTTTAGGTTTTTTTATTTATTTTATTTTTAGGTTTTATTAAATTTAACTTTAAGGTTTTAGGTTTTTAGGGTTATGGGTTTAGGGTTTAGGGTTTAGGGTTTGGGGTTTAGTTAGGTTTAGGTTTAGGTTTAGGGTTAAGGGTTTAGTTTTATTTTGGGTTTAGGTTTAGGTTTATTTTAGGTTTATTTTGGTTTAGGTTTAGTTTAAGGTTTAGAGTTTAGTTTAGGGTTTTAGGTTTAGGGTTTAGGGTTTAGGTTTTGGGTTTAGGTTTTAGTTTTAACTTTAGGTTTAGGGTTTAGAGTTAGTTTAGTTTAAGTTTTAGTTTATAGTTTTAGTTTAGGGTTTAGGGTTTAGGTTTAGGTTTTAGGGTTTAGTTTAGTTAGTTTAGTTTAGGTTAGAGTTTAAACTTTAATTTAGTTTTATTTAGGTTTATAGTTTAGGTTATTTTAGTTTAGTTTATTAGTTTAGGTTTAGGGTTAGGTTGTTTAAGATTAGTTTAATTTAGTGTTTAAGTTTAGGTTTATTTAGTTTAGGTTTAGTTTAGGTTTTTTTAGTTTAGTTTATTTAGTTTAGGTTTAGGGTTTAGGTTTTAGGTTTAGGTTTAGGGTTTATGTTGTTTTAGGGTTTAGGGTTTAGGGTTTAGGGTTTAGGATTTAGGGTTTAGGGTTTAGGGTTTAAGGTTTATGATTTTTTTAGTTTAGTTATATTTTTATTTTATTTTTTAAATTAAGATTTTGTTTTTTAATTTTAGGTTTTGGTTTTTGTTTTAGGTTTATTTTTAGGTTTAATTTTTTAGCTTAGGTTTAGGTTTAATTTTAGTTTATTATAGTGTATTTAGTTTAAAGCTTAGGATTAGTTTATTTTAGGTTTAGGGTTTAGGGTTTATGGTTGTAGGTTTAGTGTTGTAGGTTTAGGGTTTAGGGTTTATTTACAATTTAGGTTTAGGGTTTTATTATTTTAGGTTTATTAATTTAGTTTATTTTTTATTTACATTAGTTTATTTTATTTTAAATTTTTATTTATGTTTATTTTTTATTTTTATTTAATTTAGTTTATTTATTTTAGGATTATTCATTTTAGTTTAGGTTTTTCTATTTTAGTTTATTTTTTAGGTTTAGGTTTAGGTTAATGATTACTTTTTATTTATTTTATTTTTAATTTATATTTTAGGTTTAGGTTTTGATTTTTAATTTTATGTTTAGCTTAGGTTTTTATTTTATTATTTTAGGTTTAGGTTTTAGGTTTTTATTTTAGGTTTATTTTTTTTATTTTTAGTTTAGGTTTAAGTTTATTTTTAGTTTATTTTATTTTATTTAGTTTAGGGTTTAGGTTCAAGTTTTATTTATTTTAGTTTAGGTTTGGGTTTATTTTATTTCATTTATTTTAGGTTTAGGTTTTTTTTAGCTTAAGGTTTAGGTTTATATTTAGTTTGTATTTGATTTTCTTTCAGGTTTACTTTATTTTTATCTTTCATTTAGTTTTTATTTTATTTAGGATTATTATTTTTTGGCTTATTTTATTTTTTAGTTTAGTTTAGGTTTTTATTTATTTTATTTTGGTTTAGTTATTTTTATTATTTTATTTATAGGTTTAGGTTTAGGTTTTAGTTTAGGTTTTTATTTTATTTTTTTTATTTTATTTAGGTTTCAAATTTTATATTTATTCTATTTTCAGATTTTATTTTATTTAGGTTTAGGATTTTAGTTTTTTAGGGTTTAGGGTTTAGGTTTAAATCTTAGGGATTAGGGTTTGGGGTTTAGGGTTTAGGTTTAGGGTTTAGGGTTTAGGGTTTAGGGTTAGGATTAGGGTTATAGTTTAGGGTTTAGGGTTTAGGGTTAGTTTAGGGATTTAGTATTTAGGGATTAGATTTATCTTTAGGTTTAGGGTTTAGGATTTAGGGTTGAGGATTTAGGGTTTAGGGTTTAGGATTTAGGGTTTTAGGATTTATGCTTCTAGGGTTTAGGGTTTAAGGTTAGGATTTAGTGTTTAGGATTTCTTAGGGTTTAAGGGTTATGATTTAGGGTTTTGGTTTGTAGGTTTAGTGTTGTAGGTTTAGGGTTTAGGTTTAGTTTATTTTAGGTTTAGGATTATTTTATTTTGCTTATTTTATTTTTATTTTAGGTTAAGTTTTGGGTTTAAGACTTACGATTTAGGGTTTAGGTTTAGGGTTTTTTAGCATTTAGGGTTTATGGTTTAGGTTTAGGGTTTTTAAGTTTAAGTTATGGTTTTTAGGGTTTAGGATTAGAGTTTTAGGTTTAGGGTTGAGTTTAGAGTTTTAGGTTTATTAGGTTTAAGGTTTAGGATTAGTTTAGGGTTTCTTAGGTTTAGGGTTGTGATTTAGGGTTTTGGTTTGTAGGTTTAGTGTTGTAGGTTTAGGGTTTAGGTTTAGTTTATTTTAGGTTTAGGTTTATTTTATTTTGCTTATTTTATTTTTATTTTAGGTTAAGTTTTGGGTTTAAGACTTACAATTTAGGGTTTAGGGTTTAGGGTTTTTTAGCATTTAGGGTTTATGGTTGTAGGTTTAGGGTTGTAGGTCTAGAGTTTAGGATTTATGGTTAGGGTTTAGATTTAGGATTTAGGTTAGGTTTGGATTTAGGGTTTAGGGTTTATGTTTTTTTAAAATGTGTAGGTTTAGGTTTATTATCTTTCATTTATTTTAGTTTATTATATTTTTTAATTATATTTAGTTTAGTTCATTTAATTTAGGTTTATTTATTTTAGGTTTATTTATTTTAGTTTATGTTTTTTATTTTCATTTATTTCTTTGGTTTAGGTTTAGTTTTATGTTTAATTTTTAGTTTATTTTATTTTTTATTTATAAGTTTTTGTTTATGTTTTTATTTTATTTTTTTAGGTTTAGGTTTTAAGTTTTTATTTTAGGTTTATTTTTAGGTTTTATTTTTCAGTCTAGGTTTAGGTTTAGGTTTATGTTTAATTTATTTTATTTTATTTAGTTTAGGGATTAGGTTTAGGTTTTATTTTTTTTAGTTTAGTTTATTTTAGTTTGGGCTTAAGTTTATTTTATTTTTTTTGTTTAAGGTTTAGGCTTTATTTTTTATTTATTTTTAAGTTTACCTTTTTTAGGTTTAGGTTTTTATTTTATTTTTATTTAATTTTATTTTAGAATTTTATTTTATTTAGGTTTTTTATTTTTAAGTTTATTTTATTTTTTAGTTTAGTTTAGGTTTTTATTTATTTCATTTTAGTTTTGTTTAGGTTTTTATTTATTTTATTTTAGTTTAGTTTTTATTTTTTTATTTTTTTATTTTTAGATTTAGGTTTACGTTTAAGTTTAGGTTTAAGTATGGGTTTTAGTTTAGGTTTTTATTTTATTTTTTATTTTATTTTATTTAGGTTTAGGTTTATTTATTTATTTTATTTTTAAGTTTTATTTAGTTTAAGTTTAGGTTTTTAGGTTTGTAGGTTTTAGGGTTTAGGGTTTAAGGTTTGGGGTTAGGGTTGTATGTTTTAGAGTTTAGGGTTGTAGGTTTAGGGTTTAGGGTTTAACATTTAGGGTTAGTTTAAGGTTTAGGGTTTAGGGTTTATGGTTTAGGGTTTGGGTTTAGGGCTTAGAGTTTAGGGTTGTAGGTTTTAGTGCTTAGGGTTTAGGGTTTAAGGTTTAGCATTTTAGGGTTTAGGGTTTAGGGTTTAGGGCTATATAGTTTAAGGTTTAGGGTTTAGAGTTTGTTTTAGGGTTCATGGATTAAAGTTAGGGTTTTTTTAATTAAGTAAACTAGTATGTTTTGGTTTATTTTGTTTATTTTTTATTTATTTTAGTTTATTTTATTTTATATTTTCTTTTAAATTTATTTTTTATTTCTATTTAGTTTAGTTTATAATTTTAGTTTACGTCTTTTATATTAGTTTTTTTTAGTTTTAGGTTTATTTTTTAGTTTAGTTTTATTTTTATATTATTTTTAAGGTTTAAGTTTTATTTTTCTTAGGTTTAGGTTTAGGTTTTTATTTTATTTTTTTAGGTTTAGGTTTTAGGTAGGTGTATGTTTTGGTTTTATTTTTTAGTTTAGGTTTAAATTTACTTTTATTTTAATTTAAGGTCATGTTTAGGTTTTATTTATTTAGCTTTTATTTTATTTTATTTTATTTTAAGGTTTAATTTTTTTTAGTTTGGTTTAAGTTTTTATTTAATTTATTTTAGTTTATTTTTATTAGATTATTTTCTTTTATTTTTAGGTTTAAGTTTAGGTTTTAGTCTAGATTTTTATTTTATTTTAACTTTTTATTTTATTTTGGTTTAGGTTTTTTTATTTATATTATTTATAAGTTTTATTTTGTTTAGGTTTAAGTTTTTAGATTTTTAGGGTTTAGGGTTTAGGATTTCAGGATTTAAGTATTAGGGTTTAGGGTTTAGGGTTAGGGATTAAGGTTTAGGGTTCAAGGTTTAGTGTTTAGGCTTTAGGGTTTAAGGTTTAAGGTTTACGATTAGCTTGGGGTTTAGGGTTAGTTTATGATTTATGATTTATGGTTTAGGGTTTAGGCTTTAACATTTAGGGTTTTTAGGGTTTAGGGTTAGTTAATGGTTTAGGTTTAGGATTTTAGGGTTTAGTTTAGAGGTTTAGGTTAGGTGCATTAAGTTTAGGTTTAGGTTTAGTTTAAGTTTAGGTTAAATTAGGTTTAAGTCTAGGTTTAGCTTTAAACTTTGTGTTTAGGTTTTAGATTTTTTTAGGGAGTTTAGGTTTAGTTTAGGTTTAAGATTTAGTTAGTTAGTTATAGTTTAGGTTTAAGTTTAGAGTTTAGTGTTGAGGGTTAGTTTAGGGTTTAGGATTTTATGTTTTAGGGTTTAGGGTTTAAGGTTTCGGGTTAAGGTTTAGGTTTCAGGGTTTAGTGTTTAGGGTTTTAGGGTTTAATGGTTAGGATTTAGGGTTTAGAGTTTAGGGTTTACGGTTATAATTATTTTTTAGTTAAGTAAACTCTTAGGTTTAGGTTTATTTTGTTTATTTTGTTTATTTATTTTAGTTTATTTTATTTGTTATTTTCATTTAGGTTTATTTTTATTTTTATTTAGTTTATTTATCTTAGGTTTGTTTATTTTAGTTTATTTTTTAGGTTTTGGTTTAGGGTTAGTGTTTGGAGAGGGCTAGTTTAGGGTTTAGGGTTTAGGGTTTAAGGTTTAGGGTTTAGGGTTTTAGGGTTTAGGGTTTAGGGTTTAGGGTTTAGGGTTTTAGGGTTTAAGGGTTAGGGTAGTAGGCTTAGGGTTTAGAGTATAGGGTTTAGGGTAAGTTTTAGTGTTTAGGGTTTTAGGTTTGTTTAGGGTTTAGAGTTTAAGGTTTAGGGTTTATGGTTTAGTATTTAGGTTTTTTTTTTTAGAAAATCAGGGAAATTTTATTGCCACAAAGGAAAGGTACAAAGTCTTTAGAGGGTGCAAAATTTTACGCTAATGCTCAAAGAGCTAAAAAAAGTCCTATGGAGATAAGCCCCATAGCTAATACAGTAGATAATGAAAGTAAGCTAATAAATAAAGAAACAGAGATCCACAAAAATAATCCTTGAAATTAGCAGCAAACTTTCTCTGCTCCTTTTGAAACCAGCACAATCCAGCAACAAAACTCTCCCAACCTGTACCAGAGATCTGTAACAAGCTTAAAAAGGGCTGAATATAGATAATGAAATAGTTAATTAAGCATAAAATATAAGAGCAGATAAAAGTAACAAGATAAAGAAAAGGCTTAGGCTCAATTATAATCATCTTAAGGAGCAGCACCATATGTAAGCATCCATACATCAAGTGAAGGGTTATAGTTACATATAAGCTACCAAAAAAAAGGTGGAAACATCAAGGCCATCATTTCCAGCATGCCTCTTGTAGCACCTTATCCAATGATGATCATCGCAGAACCTTGAATAAACCTTCAAACAATAAATATAGCCACAAAAAACCCAACAGTCAAATATATAAAACTCAGTGACCAAATAAGGAGGTAACCCATCACGAAAGCATTAGACTAGAGAGAGCACCACCAAAGCCACCACCAAGAAATGCTACAAACTAGGAGCAAACCTCACAATATGGGAAAACAGACTAATCAGAGACCAAACAAAGGCAAAAGGAGGACCATAGTTGATAAGGTCTTTCATTAAAAGAACATGCAAAGAACTAGAAACAATAATATCCAGAGTAATAGTGAGACAAACATCAAGAATGTTAGGAAGCAAGGCAACCATCAAAATAGGCAAGGGGAGAGGTTTAGCCATTGTCCAAAAATGAAAAACCAGTAGTAGAAAGAGAGAAGAAAGGAAAGTAGCGGCCTTCAAACATAGATTGAAAGATCAAGAAAATTAAGACTCTTTAGAACAAACCATAGGCGCCCAATCGAATAGCGGTAAAGGTCCACCTGAGCCAAGATTGATTCAAATCATTAGACTTAGAACTATGAGGATGAAAGATAGAAATAGTCATCCAGTCATAAATATTGAAAAAATCGTAAGGGCAAGCCATAGACAGTAGCCACCAATCCCAATCTAAGGATAAAAGAATCTAGTTTAAAGAGCTGATACAAAAGCCAAAAATAGAAAAAATAAAAGCCCTTTAGGATCACAAATAATCCAACAACCAGAGATAACTGTAAACAAGAACCCCAATAGAGTCAACATCAACCAAGTCCAAAAAATATCCAACCAGTAATTAGACTAAAATAAAAACCTAAATTAAAACCTAAACATAAACCTAAACCTAAATCTAAAAATAAAATAAAATAAAAATTTAAATTTAAACTAAAATAAAATAAATAAAAACCTAAACTAAACTAAAAAATAAAATAAACCTAAAAACAAAATAAATTAAATAAAATAAAACCTAAACGTAAAATAAAAATAAAATAAACTTAAAATAAAATAAAATAAAAACTATATAAAAACCTAAACCTAAAAAATAAACCTAAAAATAAATAAATAATAAAACGTAAACATTAAACTAAAAAAAACCTAAACCAAAAATAAAGAAAATAAAATAAACCTAAACCTAAATTAAATAAACTATACTAAAATAAATAAAACCTCAACCTAAACCTAAAAAAAACTAAACATAAACCATAAATTAAATAAAATAAAGTAAACTAAAAATAAACCTAAACATAAATTAAAAAATAAAACCTAAAAATAAGCCTAAAATAAAAACCTAAAACCTAAACCTAAAAAAATAAAATAAAAATCTAAACCTAAACCTACAAATAGAAAATAAAACCTAAACCTAAAAAATAAACAAAAAATAAAACTCAACTTAAAAATAAACCTAAACCTAAAAAAGAACAAAAATAAAAAACCTAAACTAAATTAAATAAACTATAAATAAATAAACTAAACTAAATAAAAAAATAAACTAAAATAAAGAAAAAATAATCTAAACCTACTGGTTTACTTAAATAAAAAAAATCCAAAACCCTAAACCTGAGACCACAAACCCTAAATAAAACCACAAACCCCAAAACCCTCTAAACCCAAAACCAACAACTAAAACCTGACTAAACCCCAAACCCTAAACCCTAAATGTTAAACCCTAAACATCAAACCCTAAACCCTAAACCCTAAAATTCTAAAAACCTAAAAACCTAAACCTAAACTAAATAAAACCTAAAAATAAAATAAATAAATAAAACCTAAACCTAATAAAATAAAATAAAAGAAAAACATAAACTAAAACCTAACCTAAACCTAAACCTAAGCCTAAACTTAAACCTAAAATTAAAAAAAATTAAAAAAAATAAAAACTAAACTAAAATGAAATAAATAAAACCCTAAACTAAATTAAAAAATAAAATAAATCTAAATACAAAAAACCTAATAAAATAAAATCTAAACATAAAATAAAAAGAAAACATACCTAAAATAAAATAAAATAAAAACCTAAACCTAAAAAATAAACCTAAAAATAAAACCTAAAAATAAATAAAAATTAAAATCTAAACACTAAACTAAAAAAAAACCTAACCCTAAAATAGACAAAAAAAACCTAAACCTAAACTAAAATAAACTAAACTAAAATAAATAAAACCTATATCTAAAATAAAGTAAACCTAAACCATAAACTAAATATAATAAAATAAACTAAAAATAAACCTAAACCTAAAATAAAAACATAAACCTAACAAAATAAAATAAAAACCTAAACCTAAACTTAAAAATAAAAAAAATCTGAAACCTAAAAAAGAAAATAAAAATATAACTAAACTAAGAAATAAACATAAACCTAAATCAAAACCTAAAAAATGAACTAAAATAAAAAACCTAAACTAAAATAAATAAACCTAAAATAATTAAACTAAACTTAATAATAAAAATAAATACCTAAATAAGAATACAAATAATAAAATAAACTAAAATATATGAAAATAAACTAAATAAACCTAAACCTACTACTTTCCTAATTAAAATAAAATCGGACCCTAAACCTGACCCTAAACCCTAAACACTAACCCCTAAAACCCTAAACCCTAAAACCTAAACCCTAAACCCTAAACCCCAAAACTTAAAACCCTAAATCCAAAACCCAAAATCGAAAACCCTAAACCCTAAAACCTACAACCCTAAGCCATAAACTCTAAACTCCAATCTGTAAACCCTAAACATTAAACCCTAAACCCCAAACCCTAAACCCTAAACCCTAAACCCAAAATCCTAAAAGCCTAAAAACCTAAAACTAAACTAAATAAAACCTATAAATAAAATAATTAAAAAAACCTAAACAAAAATAAAATAAAATAAGATAAAATAAAATTCTTAACTAAAACATAAACCTAAACCTAAACCTGAACCTAAAATTAATAAATCAAAACTAGACTAAAATAAAAGTAATCAAAATCAAGACTAAACTAAAAAATAAAATAAACCTAAATAAAAAAAATAAAAAAAAGAAAAACTAAATAAAAACCTAAACCTAAAAAATAAACCTAAAAATAAATAAAAAATAATACCTAAACTCGAAACTTGAAAAAAGCTAAACCTTAAAAAACAAAATAATATAAACATAAACCTAAACTAAAATAAACTAAATTGAAATATATAAAACTCAAACCTAAACTTAAAATAAACTAAACCTAAAAATAGAAAATAAAACCTAATTCTAACAAAAAACTTAATTAAAAAATAAACCTAAACGTAAACCTAAACCTAAAAATAAACAAAAATAAAAAAAACTAAAATTAAAATAAATAAACATAAAATAAATACACAATACTAAAAAAAATAAAAAATAAACCTAAATAAATAAAATAAAATAAACTAATTTAAATAAAAAATAAATTAAATAAACTTAAACCTACTGGTTTACTTAATTTAAAAGAATAATTAAAATAAATAGTATAAAATAAACCTAAACATAAACTAAAATAAACTAAACTAAAATAAATAAAACTTAATCCGAAACCTAAACCTAAACCTCAACTAAGTAAAATAAAATAAACAAAAATAAACAAAACCTAAAAATAAACTAAACTAAAATAAATAAAACCTAAACATAAACCTAAAATAAACTAAACCAAATCCAAAACCTAAACCCTAAATATGATAAAATAACCTAAACATAAACCAAAACCTAAACTAAAAAATAAAACCTAAAAATAAACCTAAAATAACAACCTAAAACCTAAACCTAAAAAAGAAAATAAAAACCTAAACCTAAACCTAAACTAAAAAATAAACATAAATCTAAACCTAAACATAAAAAATAAACTTAAAAAACCTAAATAAAAATAAAATAAACTAAATAAAAATAAAAAATAAACCTAAATAAAAATAAAAAATAAAATAAATAAATAAATAAATAATAAATAAACTAAATAAACCTAAAACTTTTATTTTATTTAAACTAAAACTTGAACCCTAAACCTAAACCTAATAAACCCTAAAATAAAAGATAAAACCCTAACCCTAAACCCTATACCTAAACCATAAACCAAAACCTGGACCTAAATCCTGGCTAAACCAACACTAAAACCCTAAACCACAAATCCAAAACCAGGCCCTGGGCTATGCTCTAAACTGACCCCTCCTAAAATACTAAACCCTAAAGATTAAACACTCTACCACTGGGCCAGGTGAGCCCCCTGACCCTACCTAAACACCCACCCAGGCACTTAAACCTAAACTAAACCACAGGCCCTAAACTCTAAAATGACCTCTCTGGGATCCTCCTGTAACCCTGGGCTAAATGACTAAAACCATGACCCAGGCCTATAACTCCTAAACTCACACCCTGGGCCCTAAACCCTAAATCTTTAATCCACACACTGGGCCCTGGGCCAAACCTAAACACTAAACCCTACCTAAATTAACCTAAAATATAAACCTAAATCGATAAACTAAACCAGGCTGATCCTAAACCCTAAACTGACACTGGATCCTGGTAACCCATACCTGTGCTCCAACCACCCTAAACCTAAACCCTAACCCTAAACTCTAAACCCTAAAAGCATAAAGCTTAAAATTCTAAGCTCTAAACCTTAAACCCTAAACCCTAAACCCTAACCCCAAACCCTAAAACCTAAGCCACAAACCCTAAAACTAACCTAAAGTAACTAAATAAATTTAAAAATAAACTTAAACCCTAAAACCTAAAAAACCTAAACCTAAACCTAAACCCAAAGAATTGGCAAAACCATGATGGCAGGAACATCAACGTCAACCAAGCCCAGTCTAAATTTGGCGGTGGAGGTGAAGGAAAAATATGACAATTATTGAAGTAGTGGTGGGGCATATGAAGGTGTTGGTGGATATGGAGGTGGTGGTCAGAGTAGTGGTGGTAATGGAGGTAGGAGGAGCGATGGAGGTTGCTACCGTGGTGGTGGCGGAGGGAGTGATCAGGATATGATGGTGGATCCCACTACTCGAGAGGCCAGGGTGGTTCTGATGGGAATAGGAGAAACTAAAAAAATGATCGATACTATTTGCTACTTATGGAAATTTGACTTTATAGTAGAGACGGTTCTAGCTATCTAGGGATTTTAATTTGCTCTATTGGTGCTCATTTTTTATCTTTGTCGTCGCTTATGTCTTAGAAAACTTGGGTGCTACTTGGTTGATGAAATCAAAAAGAAACATTATTGAATCTAAATTTATTTTCTATTAAAACAACTGTAAACCCTAAGCACTAAACTAAAAATTAAACCCTAAACCTTGAACTTAAACCCTAAACCTTAAACCCTAAACCCTAAACCCTAAACCCTAAAAAACTTAAACCCTAAAAATTAAACCCTAAACCTTTAACCCTAAAACATAAGCCTTAAACTCTAAACCTTAAACTTTAAACACTAAACCCTAAAACATAAAATCCTAAATCCTAAACCTTAAACCCTAAACCCTAATACCATAAACCCTAAACCCTAAAACCTATAACCTACAACCCTAATCCCTAAACCCAAAACCCCAAACCCTAAACCCTAAACCCTTAAACCCTAAACCCTAATCCTAAACTAACCATAAAACTTAACCCTAAACCCTAAGCCATAAACCTTGAATAAAGATGTCATTAGGAGTAGATCTAAAGAATGACCTAATCCTAACATAATTATGGTAACTAAAGAAAATGTCTTCAACAGACTTTCCTTTCACTATTCGAGATTTGAATACTCTAAACCCTAACCCTAAATCATATTATAATACCATATATTATAGTATAATGTAGCATCATATATTTGAGCATGTAGTGATGTGTTTTTGGATGTTATAAGATGTTTTGAAATGTTTTAGTATATTATGGTATTATGCTTTATAGTCTATATTAATATAAATCATAAAAATATTAATTTAATAAATCAGATGATGAAATTATTTAAATTTGAAGTGGGAATTAGGTTGTAGTACCAAAGGTGTGCTACACCACTTGAAATCTAAAAGGTAAGATTTTATGTTCAAAATAAATATTATATGTTGAGTATAGTATAACATCATATATCATAATATATTGTTTTGTGCATTTTAAATTCTTTTAGTATTTTACAATCTTTTAGTTTATTATAGTATTATAATATAGGATGACATAACATAGTGTAGCATCATGCATTATAGTATACTATTTTGTATTACTACTTGTTGTTTAGCATAATTTAGTTTATTATAGTATGATGTAGTAGAGTTTGTACTGGTATAATTCATAAAAATGCTGATTTATAGGCTGAGATGATGGGATTTAGCCAAATTTAAGGTAAGATTTAGGGAACATCATTGGGGTGTGCTATGGTGTGTCATTTAATCAAAAGAATAGAATTTTGCATCTAAAATAAATGTTCATTTTTCAACCTAATTTTATAAATTTTTTGCTTAAAGTGATTCATTTTAAGGTGTAATGTAAGACAATATATTATATGAAAGCATAAAATATAATGCACATAACAATATAACTTCACATATATATGAATGTGGTGGTGTGTTGCTAAATGTTATTGTACATTTTAGTATGTTTTAGTTTTGTTATAATACATTGGGTCAAAACTCACAAAAATGTAAATTTGAAGGTTAAGATGGAAGAATTTGACCTAATTCACTACACAGACTAAGAAGCAACACCAAAATTATGCTATTTAGTACCATTTATAATAGAGAAATAATAATTTTACATCCAAAATGAACATTACTCATATTTTGAGAAAATTTTGTTTTTTGTTCCTTTTAAGTGATTCTAATGAGGTGTACTACTAGGCAATATATTATATTATAGAAAATTAGTATATAACATCATATATTATAATATAATATATTATGTTAATTCACACAATAATATATTTAGAATGATATTGTATAGTAGTTTGAACTTGAACCATCACAAATCATACAATGTTGATTATAATATTAAGATGATGTAATTTGAACGAATACATTATTAGGCTTTTGGTTGAAGTATTAAACTTGTGCATAAGAGAAGAAATATGATTTGATGGGAATTCCATGTCAAAGGCATGGAGGGAGATCCGTTAGGGGATCACACATGCATAAAACATGACATGTGAGGGGTCTATATCGAGGGCATAGAAGAATAAAATCTGCTGGGGATAAGGTTTGAATTTGATTTGATTATATGATTTGTACAAAGAAGATCCATTGGAGATAAGAATCTATAATCTGCCGTGGATTAAGAACGAATCAACTTTGTTTTATTTTATTTAATTGATGTGGAGGCACATCTACTAGAGATATGGGCTCAAGTTCGCTAAGGATTAGGTATATGAACCATCCACTAGGGAAGTAGGTTTGGGCCATCCGTTGGGGATTAGGATTTGAGTTTGATTTCTTAGATTTGTTTAGGGATGTAACTATTAGGAATAAGAGTTTGGTTGGATTTGTTTAATTTAAACACTACTAGGGGAGTTGGTTTAATTTGGCTCCATTAGGGAGGCTGCTTTTGAATTTGAATTATTAACTTGACTTGTTTATATATGATTTGGGGCTCCACTAGGGAGAAGGATATGATTTAACTCCATTGAGGAAAATCATATTGGGTTTAATTTAATCTAAGTTAATGTATGGTCCCAATCGGTGTGCAATGGACCCACTCAGAAGGGGCTATATCAACCTTGGCCTGCCTCTAGTTTACAAATCCAAAGGGATAGTCTACCAACTGTGGGATAGAGCTTGGAAACCTAAGGGGTTGCCATTCGGTGTGTAATGACTATGTTAGGAAGAAGTCATAGCAGACTTATATCTTCCAAAATAAGGAGCAACCACTAGGGTGACCTATTGGATGCACAACAAATCAAACCTGACCTAGGGTGACTACTTAGTGAATGCCACTGGGTACTTATTTCAACTCAAAAGTAGTTAAGATTAATTTTATCTTAATTTCATGTGATTTAATATGGTTTATTTGGTTTAGTTTGATTTTCAATTGAGGGCATATCTACTTGGGATGTGAGCTCAATCAAATTTGATAGATTTAATTTATGGACCATGTCGGTGTGCGATGGACCCATTGAGAAGGGGCTATATCGGACTTGTCCTATCTCAGATTTACAAATTCAAAGGAATAGCCTACTGGTCATGGGGTAGAGCTAGCCAACCTAAGGGGTTGCCTTTTGTTGTGTAATTGTTGTGTTAGGAAGAAGGCATAGCTGATTGACATCTTCTAAAGCAGGAAACAACTGCTGGGGTGATTTATTGGTAGCACAACAAATAGAACCCAACTTAGGGGTGACTACTGAGTGAATGCCACTTGGGACATATATCAACTCAAGAGTAGTCAGGCGAGTCTTATAGGAAGTTTTACTAACACTGCCCTAAAGATAGGATGCCTGCTTGGGAAAGGTACTGCTATTGGTGTCCTCCTAATCCACAAGTGAATATATATTTTGTTCATATGTTTGTATGGACCCTGTTAGTGTGTGAGGGACCACACTGAGAAGGGGCTATGTCGGCCTTAACTTATCTCAAATTTACTGGACCATAGAAGAATCTGCACATCCACAAGATGAATTATCCAACCACATGAATGGGTACTAGAAAAGGGGAACTGTCCAATCCGATATTAGTATGGGTAGTGTCTAAATGGTGTCGCAAAAGACATGATCTAAATATAGTGCCCACAGGGGGGTGCTACTAGGGGAGTTATCCCGAGCCTTTGAAAAGAAAGCCTATAGGTGTACGGTGGCCAACTCAAAGAGAAAGCATAGCAGACTTACATCTACCATGAGTGGTGTATCCTAAGGTGCAAAAACCAACCAAACTAAAGCATATTAAAATATAATGTACATAATAATGTAATTTCACATATATATTTGAATGTGGTGGTGTGTTACTAAATGTTATTGTACATTTTATTATGTTTTACTTTTGTTATAATACATTGGGTCAAAACTAACAAAAATATTAATTTGAAGGTTGAGATGGAAGAATTTGGCCAAATTGATTGCACACACCAAGAAGAAACACCAAAATTATGCTATTTTGTACCATTTTTATTAGAAAAATAATAATTTTACATCCAAAATGAACACTATTCATATTTTGAGAAAAATTTTATTTGTTCCTTTTAAGTGATTCTAATGAAGTATAATGTTAGACAATATATTATATTATAGCAAATTATAATATAACATCATATATTATAAAATAATATAGAGTGTTAATTCACACTATAATATGTTTAGCATGATATTGTATAATTAGTTTGAGCTTCCATCACAATCGTAAAATGTTGATTACAATCTTAAGATGATGTAATCTAAACGAATACATTGTTAGGCTTTTGGTTGAAGTATTAAAGGTGGGCATAAGAGAAGAAATAAGATTTGATGAGAATTCCATGTCAAGGACATGGAGGGAGATCCGCAAGGGGATCACACATGCATTGGACATGACATGTGAGGGGTATATGTCGAGGGAACAGAAGAAGAAATCTATTGGGAATAAGGTTTGAATTTGATTTGATTATATGATTTATGGAAAGTAGATACACAGGGGATAAGAATCTATAATTCACTAGAGATTAAAATCGAATTGACTTTAATTTTTTTTATTTTAATTGATGTGGAGGCACATCTACTAGAGATATGGGCTTGAGTCCGCTGGGGATCGGGTATGTGAACCTTCCACTAGAGAAATAGGTTCAGGCTATCCACTGGAGATTAGGATTTGTGTTTGATTTCATAGATTTTTTTGGGGATGTATCCACTAGGGATAAGAGTTTGGTTGGACTTCTTCTATTTAGACTCTAATGTGGGAGTTGGTTTAATTTTGCTCCACTGGAGAGATTAGTTTTTAATTTGATTTGTTTCTTTAATTTATTTATATATGATTTGGGCTATATGGGGAGAAGGTGTGATTTAACTCCACTGAGAAAAATTAGTTCAGGTTTAATTTAATCTAAGTTAATGTATGGCCCCTGTCGGGGAGCGATGGACCCACTGAGAAGGGGATATATCAGGCTTGACCTACCTCAGGTTTACAAATCCAAGGGATAGTCTACCAAGTACAGGGTAGAGCTAGCCAACCTAAGTGATTGCCTTTTGGTGTGCAATGGTTGTGTGCTAGGAAGAAGGTGTAGCAGCCTTACATCTTCCAAAGCATGGAACAACCACTGTGGTGACCTGTTGGATGCTCAACAAATCAAACCTAACCTAGCACGACTACTAAGTGAATTCCACTGGGGACTTATGTCAACTCAAAAGTAGTCAGGATTCATTTTATCTTAATTTCATGTGATTTGATATGGATTGTTTGCTTAGTTTGATTTCGAATTGAGGGCAAATCCACTGGGGATGTGAGCTCGATCAAATTTGATAGATTTAATTTATGGACCATGTCAATGTGTGATGGACACACTGAGAAGGGGCTATATCAGACTTATCCTTTCTCAGATTTACAAATCCAAAGGGATAGTCTACTGGCTGTGAGGTAGAGCTAGCCAACCTAAGGGGTTTCCTTTCGATGTGCGATGGTTATGCTAGGAAGCAGGCATAGTAGACTTACATCTTCTAAAGAAAGGAATAATCACTAGGGTGACCTATTGGTAGCATAATAAATAGAACCCGACTTAAGGGTTACTACTGAGTGAATGCCGCTAGGGACTTATATCAACTCAAGAGTAGTCAGACAATTCCTATAGGGAGTTTTACTGACACTGCCCTAAAGATAGGATGCCTGCTTAGGAAAAGGTATTGCTAAGGATGTCTTCCTAATCCACAAGTGAATATTTATTTTGTTTATATGTTTGCGTAGACCCTACTGGTGTGCGAGGTACCACACTAAGAAGGGGCTATGTTGGCCTTCACCTATCTCAGATTTACTGGACCAAGGGAAAATATGCACATCCACAGGATGGATTCTTTGACCACATTGGTGGTTAATAGGAAACGAGAACTATTTAATCTGATAGTAACCTAGGTAGTGTCTAAATGGGGTTGCAAAGGCTGTGATCCAAATATAGTGCCCACAAGGGAGGTGCTACTAGGGGCATTATCCTAAGACATGGAAAAGAAAGCCTATGAATGTATGGTTGCCAACTCAAGGAGAAAGCATAGCAGACTTACATTTTCCATGAGCGGTGTATCCTAAGGTGTGAGAACAAACCAACCTAAGGTGTATTTATTAGCATGAGTGGTTTATCCATCAGCATAGTGAGAATCAACCAACCTAAGGTGTCTGTCATTGTGCAATGATCAATCTAGAAAGAAAGCATTTAGGCTTATGACTTTCTAAGTAGAACTGATCATCAGAATAATCTATCATTGGCAGGGCAGATATTATCTGACCTAGAGCGACTACTAAGCGAGGAGCCCTGAGGAAGGACTAGACCCAGACTTGAAGCAGTCAGGATGGAAGGAGCCACTAGGGGACTTATCCTAAACCTCAAATATACTCAACCTAGTCAGTGCACAAAGGTTAATCCAAGAAGAAAGAATAGTAGACTCACATCCTCTTAAACGAAGCTAACATGAGGTAGCTTATCGGCCACATAGTAATGCTTACCAAACTAACGAGATGCTCATTAGTATGCAGTGGCCAAGTAAGGAAGAAAACCAAAGTAGACTTAGATTCTTGAAAGCAAGAAGACCACTAGGGTGACAAACTAGCAAGGTAGTGCGTCAGCCCAACCTAGAGCAGCTACTAAGTGAGTGCCACTAGGGCGTTATCTCAACTCAGAGTAGCCCGAGATAAAAGATATGTATTTATTTTATATGTTAGTGTGTATTTTGTGTTTATGTTATGTCAATGAAAGATAAGATGCTAGTTGGGTTCGTTTCACATAACCTAAACATATAGTGGTGGATTATCAAACAAGAATACTTTCAACATGGAAGAGATTGAATTCGAAATGGAATTTTCATTTATAATAATTATTTATTTCTTTAAGTACAGCCCATTGATTGAGAGCATTGGGCACTCTCCCTTATGATTAATTTGCTGATAAGATCCTCCTTGGTAGGCTTTCTCTATAGCAAAGGGCCTTCCTAAGTGGGTTCAAACTTACCTCCCATGGTACAACGGGCAACAATCTGTCTCCTTAGAACTAAAATAAGCTCTCTAACTTGAAAGGCTCTAGGATGGACCAGCTTCTTGTGAGCTTGAATCATTTTAGCTTTAAAAAACTTGAGATTTGGGCAGCAGTCTATCTCCTTAGAACTAAAATAAGCTCTCTTACTTGAAAAGCTCTAGGACGGCCAATAGTATCCTAATCTCTTGATCTTGGCTTTCATCTGCACTGATAGGTTGGCTTCACATAATCCTGAGTGTACCTCACTCATGATCTTAAGGGCTTCATGCTTGTCTAAATAACATAACCACATATGATTGAAAGATTATCGGTACAAGACATCATCAACAAGAGCATAGGAAAGTTCTCTCTACTTCATCTGATGGGCTTGGGACTTCTCTTGAGGTAGTTTACCTTTATTTAGGTAATCCATGAATGGTTGCCTCCAATCTAAGTCCTCATCCTTCTTGGTAATGGCAACCTTCTCTTCAAGAGAGTACTTTTTGATGATTTTAATATCAATAAGGAATAAGACTTGTCTAATTTGAACCTTTATTGATATGAACCTATCCTCCAGACATGCCAACTCCTTGGCAAGCTTGGCTAAAGCATGCCACGATGTTCTCTCCTTGAGGAATCTTATTAATGGTAACCTCTGAGATTTGGGCATCGAGTTCCAACCATACTAGCAATCTTATTAATGGTGTACTTATGGTAGTGATGGAGCTTAGGCTTTATAACCTTATAAGACCCATCAATTTGGTTGATAACTAGCTAAGAATCCTCAAAGATGTTGATGTTATGGATGCTTAGAGTAACTGCTAACTCCATACTAGCAATCTGAGCCTCATATTTGACTTCATCATTGGTACAAAGATTGGATAGATGATATGAGAATCTCATCACATCGCAGTCTAGAGTTAAGAGAGCTAGTCCTACCCCTACCTTTTTTAGAATAGTTGATTATGATTCTTCCCCTCTTTGAGAGGAAGCCCCGCCATCAAAGTACATTCCCAGAGGTGAATGCTAGTGTCCCCTAAGTTCATGATTTATTCATTGAGGAGATCATTAAGCGAATCAAGGAAGTGGAAGCCTTCACTAATTTGAGATCATGGATGATAATTGTAACAAGGGAGATATTGTAATGGATTGATCCTACAGATTAAGTTCACCTTATGAGGAAGCATGTAGTATTGTAACATTTGGGATACAAAGATTAAAGCTAGCCAATGCTTCTTAATGGGTGGATAATTATCCGCAGCAAAGATTAGATGACAGCTATGATAGTAGAGTGTGTTTTTCTTCCCTTCATCATTAACTTAGGCCAACAAATCACCAATGGAGTCATCTAATACATTAGTGTAAAGTATGAGCCTTTAATATGATATGCTTGAACCAACAACATCATCAAGTAATGCTTCATGTCTTTGAAGGCATGCTCACACATGTCATCCCACTTGAACTTGGCATTATTTTTGATAAGTACTGAGAATGGCTGACATCTTCCTAATATGTTAGATATAAATCATCTTAGATACTCCAACTGACCTTGGAATGATCTAAGTTGAGCTAAACTTTTAGGGGGTCACATTTCTAATATATCCTTTATCTTCACCTGATCAATTTAGATTCCCTACTGTCGGACAACAAACCCAAGGAATTTCTTTGAAGCTACTCCGAATTCACATTTCAGGGGATTCATTTTAAGGTTAATTTATCTTAACTATTCAAAACTACTCTCAAGTGAAAGATATGGTCATCCTTCTCTACTTTTGACCACAAGATCATCGACATAGTACTTGACTTGATGATGAATGAGTTCATCGAAGATTCGAGTCATAGCTCACTGGTATGTAGTACCGACATTTTTAAGGCTGAAAGGCATGACCTTATAGCAATAGATTCTGATCGAGGGTTCTAAATGTAGTGTTTCTTTCATCTTCAGGTTACCATCTTTATTTGATTATATCCAGATGAGCCATTCATGAAAAAGAAGGCTACATGAGATGAGGCAATGTCCACTATCAACTCTAAGATTGATAGTGAAAATTCATCTTTTGGACATGCCTTATTTAAATCCCTAAAATCAAAGCATAAGTGAATTTGGCCAATTTTTTTAAAGTATGATGACGCTGGCTAACCAGGTATGGTATTATTCTTCCTGGATGAAGATAACATCGATCAGTTTCTTGACTTCATAAATTACCTGTTGTTCTATGTCTAATTGCATACATCTTGGAGCTTATTTGATTGGGTTAACACTAGGCTCTCTTGCTTATTTATGGACCACTATGTTAGGAGCTATTCCAGACATCTCTTGATAACTCCATGTAAAGTAGTCTTTAAACTCAGTCAACAACCTAACTAAGTCATTGATTTCAATTTCATTCAACAAAGAACTGATGTATGTTAGTTGTGGATCTTCTTCAATTCCTAAGTTGATTTTTTTGAGCTCATCGATAGTTGACTTAATCTCTTCTTCAAACTATGGCAGTACATCTTTTAGTTCAAACTCATTTGGATCATATAAAGTTTCTAAGCACAGCTCCTTATATGAGTTAATGTGATTTGAAAAGGACCTATCAGATTTTAAATGATTGATGATGACTAAGCAGTAATTAACAACATCAATTAGACCCACTATACCGAATCCTAGTCCTTGTCTTGATTGAGAGCTTTTGCATTTGCTCTTCCATATTCTTTCAAAGTAGTCTGACCTGTGCTTTGACCAAGTTTGTGGGATTAACCCTTTCTTTGCTAAATTATGAACACAAGGCAAGTACTAATCAAAAGGTAATTCTATTAAATCTTTGTATGAATCATTCTAAAGTTCTACATCAACTTCTTGACTTGAGGATGATGCTCCTAGAAAGAACCTCTGAGTCTTCACACCTGTGGATGACTTAGGGGCTTCATTAACTACCAAACCCTCAACTTTTTGAGAGGAAAGTGGGGTTAGAGCTAAGATTCCCAACTGATGCCTAACTATTTCACATATAGACTTGGATATACTTATGCTTTGCTTTGGAGTCTGGTCTTCATCACTATCTGGCTCAAGTGTCACCTCTAAGGGAATCTACTATTGAGAAGAGCTAACTGGTGTGCTAATAATATAAGACTCATCCTATGAACTAGATTCTAAGTCTATGGATGTGTACCCAATAGGGACCACAGAGGCCAATAAAATAGCCTTTCCTTGCCTAGTGGAGGTCAGATCATCCTACCCATATGTTCGAATGGAGTAACGAATTATGGGTGAAATTTAATGTCAGGTTCCACTTCCTCCTCTAAGTCTATTTCTGCTCCCTTTTATTTTATTTTCTTTTTCTCTTTCCTTTTCTTTTTCTTTTTCTTTTTATTTTAGTTTTAAAATTTGTCCAAGTTTGCGAGAATAGACTTGTTGATTTTGAGGGAGGTAGTAAGCTGCATCCTCATATTTGCCGACCTCGTGAACTGTAAATGGCTTGAGATCTCCTTTGACATAGTAGACGATCCCACCTCTCATGAACTTCATACAATGATGTAGAGAGGATGGTACTATGTGATTCTCATGTATCCATGGTCTCCCAAGCAAAGCATTGAAATATGTATCCGTATCTATAATGTGAAACTTGCCTTCGGTCTTCCAAGTCATCTATCTCCAAGAGCAACACTATGGACCCTAAGGCCTGTTGACCTCACTTTTAGAGTGCGGATTCAATCTTTCCATCTTAGACTTAGGAGACTTCTAGACACTAAAACTTCTCTAGTCATAATACACTTAAAACACTTAACCTAAATCAAAGGGTTAACCATAGATTAGGTTATGCCTGTGGATTAGGATATTCCACCTACCCTATAACTCAAATCCAATCCATGTTCACCTTCTCAAACCAAACCTCAAGTTTAATTCAAACATAAAATGCAAATCCAAATCCAAGCCCAAATTCCAAAACCAAATGATTGAAGCCCATGATCAAATCCAAACTTGAAACCCTTCCTGAGTCATATGACTTGTCCCATGGACTTAGCCAAATCTTAATCCAAATCAATCCAAAATCAATTGATTTTCTCATAATTCATTTATATATATTCAATCATCTTCCTAAATATTACATTCAAATGATCAAAACTAAATCAAACTAAATCAAATTAAATCAAAACCCTTCCTAAGCTATATGACCTATCCCATGGACTTAGTCATCCAAATCAAACTCAATTGATTTTCTCATAAATCAATCATATTTTCAATTATATTCACAAATTTAAATGAAATATACATTTAAATCATCAAAACTAAATCAAACCAAATCAAAATCCAAACCTAAGCCACAAGACCTAACTCCATGGACTTAGCCAAATTCTTTCATTCCAAAACCCAAATTCGACTATTTTTCTCATGAATCAATCATACTTTCAATCATATTCACAAATATAAATGAAATTTACAATCATCTAGCCAAACTAAATTTAATCCAAGTCAAACTTAACTTAACCCTTTTGACTTGAAATGTTCAAATGAACCAAAAACCCATTTAAACCCAAGCCAATTACAATTGAATTTATATATCAATCCCAAATCCATATATAAACTCAAATAAATCGAACTTGACCCAAAATCAAGCCAACTAAACCCAATTGGTCCACTTAACCCAAAGTGGCTAATTTGACCTATTTGAGCTAAGTTCTAATCCTACCCAAATTAGATTGAACCAACCCCATCAAAACCACCCATCAAAATATAAACCAAATTAATTGCAACCAATGGCTTAAGTTAATTCCAAATTGATTGTTGAACTTGACTGAAGCCATGGTTGGACCCAATTGACCTACTTAGCCCAAATTGACCTAAAGGTTTAAGTTGGCCTAAATCAAAACCAAATCCAAATTAATTGAAACCAAAGCCTACAATCATCTTCAATTGGTCAACTAAATCAAAACCAGCAACCAACGCAAGCCAATTTGACTAATTTTTTCAAATTGGTCAACTTAACCCATTTGACCCAAATGAATTCAAATGAGCCAAAATCAAATCTAAGCCAAACTAAACCAAATCAAATGAACGAAAACATCCCAAATGATCATATGAACATGACCCAGGCCTTGGTTTAACCCAATTTGACCAATTTGTCAACATGACCCAACCTAACCAAATTTGACCTAAATGAGTCAAATTGAGCCAAACCTAACCAAATCAACTCCAATTGACTTGAAATTTGGGCAAACCCACTTTTGGCTCATTTCAAATCCGCCCAAATCAAATCTAATTCCAAATAATCATTCTACCCTTGGGTCAAGGGAATCACATGAGATAAATCACCCATGCAAGTGGTCATTTCCATTCTATGGCCACTTGGTGCTCTTCTACTGGTCCTCCTAGGAACCTAGGACACTGCCCAACCTAACCCAAGGGGTGGTTGGGTCGACCATGGCCCATGGGAGGTGAAATCACCTCACCCTCCACATTGGAGCATTTGAAACCCAAAGGACACCCATGATTCCTTTTGGGCAGCCACCTCCACACCTTCAACCAACAAGTCAACTCACCTCCTCGCCACCCATACCCCTGAAGTTGGTCGATCCATGAAGGGGGGGGTATACCCCTCATTTCCCTCAAACACACATAAAAAATCATTTCTTAGAGCCACCCAAGACAAGTCGCTAAAGCCATTCCCTAAGCTCCAAGCTTGTTCCTCGATCAAAATGCCATTCATCAGCCCCAAAATAGACACTCTCATTTGACCTAACTTCCCCATTTCTCCATCAAACTCAAATTAACTTTACACGCACCTTCCCTAGGACCCATCGAAAAGAATGAATCATTTCCTAGCTTCGAGCAATGAAAGTAGGACTTCGATAAAAGCCAAGCTCCAAATCATCAGTTCATGGTCTTCCGAGTGAACATCAAGGAATTGATCCAATTGCTGGTCAACAGGGCTTCATCTCCACTAGATAAAGCTTCTTCAATCGTTTGAGCTGCCAGTCTTGAGATCCAGTGAGGTATGCTTCAAAATCTGATCCTTAAAAAAAAATGGGTTGGAGCTTTTTGAAGAAAACTTGCATATCATGTGATCTTGACCATTGGATCCTCTCGATAGATGTCAAGGAAGGTATGGGATCCTTTGGAGTTGATCCAGCTGTAAGCTCATCAAGTGAGCAATGGAGGATGGACTCCATTCTTCCTCACTCATGTGAGGTTAGATCACACACCGCCCATTCTACGATCAAAATAGTCAATGATTAGATCCGCTAGATCAATCTGATTCAATCCTATTAAGCTGTGGGATTAATCGTAGATGTCTGATCTTAGATCGGATGGTGAATGAGAAAGTGCATTTGTCACTGCCACATGGTTGGATAAGTTTTAAGTAATCCAAAGGCCATGGAAAATGTGTCAATGGCCAAAAGATTAGGCTTGAATTAGGCTTCATTAAACATTTTAATGAAACTTCTAAAATCATAAAAATCATAGAGAATAAAAAAAATAAAAATAAATACTCATTTTAAAGGTATTTCACATAAGAATAAATTGAAAATGATCTTAACTAATTTTGAATAGTAATTAAGGTTTAATTACAAAAATAATTAGCTTAATTACTCCTTAATTACTTGAGCAATTAATCCCAAATGTGGTTAATTTAATGGGATGACCTCTACCTCCCATAATTTTCTTGGGATTTATTGCTCATTTAATTAGGAAAATTGACTAATTAAACCTTAACTACTCTATTAAGTTAATAATGATTAATTAATCCCATGAATAGTAATAAATTAGTTAATTAAGTTTATTAATCATTATTCAACAGTAAGAAAACTAAGGAATAGGGTTGGGACCCCTTTCCCTAAGTTAATTTCACACTTTTAAAAATGAAATTAATTAAGAATTAACTAATTAATTAAATCACTTAATCAAATTAAAATCATAATCACATCAGGCCTTAATTAATTAAATGATGGGGTAGATCTTTAAGTGTTTAATAACCTAAAGGAGTTTAATGAAATTATGGTTAGTCCACATGTGTGAGAAAACCGTAAGAGTAATTAATTATGTCCCATAATCTAATTAACTATTAATCATGAGCCAATTGCAGCCCTTTTATTTCCTAGGATCATTGCAAGTTTATTTTCCATGCATATCATGTTGGCTCATAATTATTTAGTTAATTACTTTAAAGTGACATAGTAAGGGTAATTAATTCATCTAATTAAGGGTTCAACTTAATTAACACATAAAATCAACTTAATTACATTTCCTTAAATTAAATCAAATCACTAATGTGGGAATGGGTTTAAAACAACAAGTGATGATTTCTCTTCTCCTCTTTAAATCAAATCCTAAAACTTAATTAATAAAGAAGCTTTGGTTAACTTTAAATAATCTTATTTGATTTGATTGTCCTTAAGAACTAGTTTGGTTGAATGAATCACATGCTTATATTTGATTGTCCTCTTTCCAATCATGTTAAATTTGGTATGTCATTTAAATTCATGCATCCATCTTTTCAAAATCAAGTAAAATAAAATGGATTTCTTTTATGTAAGCTTGCATGTGTTGATTTAATTTAATATATGTGTGGCTATTATAGCTATTAAATCCAAATATAATTTTCAAAAGCTTATAAATGAATAATAATATATGTTATGATGCTAGTTATAAATACATAAGAAATGCATGTGTTTATATCTTAAGTGTATGAATGGTGAGTTATCTTTCCTCTATTCAAGTGTTGATTTATATAAGATTGAATTGTATAATGGGTATATAACATCTGAGAACATGAGGTTTTAGCTAGCCCCAAGGAGGACATTTGATTATCTCTTTCGTGGTTTAACAATGGCACATACCCATTTGATTTCATTCATATGTATTTCAACATTAGAATTTGGATAGAGATTTAATTCATATATATAAATGATTCAATCAAAAAATATACAATCTTTGCATGGTTTTCTTTCCCTCATTTATGTATACATCCATGTGTGTAAAGAAAAGCAAGTATATATTCAAACATCCCGGAATATGAGGCTTTAGTTAAAGGAAAGGAGGTCATTTGTTTACCTCACTTCCCTAGTTTAATAATACATGTACTAGCCTATATCTTTGTTATATGTATATGTATGTGATTAGTGAATAAAAATCCCATTTTACATTAAAATTATATGCATTCATAATTGACTAAGTGGTTAAATTAATTAGCCATATGATTTGAAGCTTACTTCCTATGTTCATGTATACGAATTTACATATGTTTGAATGTAAATGGGTATATAGTCTGGACATCCTGAGAATACGAGATTTTAGCTAGCTCCAAGGAGGTTATTTGATTACCTCACTTCCCTGGTTTAACAACGACACATGCCTATTTAATTTCATTCTTATTTCCTTTTTGCATAAGAATTTGTATAAAGTTTTAAATTAATATGTTTCAATAATTCAATTAAATAAAATGTAAAATTCTAACATACATATGTATTCATCATTTAAGTGTGCTACAATATGTTGCATGTATAGATACACTCAGATTAAATCATATGAATGTTACATGTGATGGAAAGGAATGATTTAATATATGTCATGTGGTAGTAATTTAAATTAATCTTAAGATGCCTTTCATTTTGAATAGGATTATTTAAAGTGAACCTAAACTTTGGATTAATTAAATCATTTAATAAGCCTTTCACTAAAGAGAACTAAATCAAATTAATATACTTTAGAAAGTGACTTAAGGTAGGGATGAAAGAGGGAAATCTTTTTCCTCTTTATAACACTTAGTTGCTAAGTGTAATCAAATGAAACAAAAGGAAACACAAATTAAAATTCTCAAATCAATTAAACTACTTCAAGTGAAATCAACCTTTCATGTTAAATTGAATCCTTCTACTTAGAAAATACAACACTAATGCCTAACAACACTTACCACACAATCCTTAATACACACATTAGAATTAAGTCACCACTTCTAGCTCTAAGTTAATGCATGATGATGGATGTTTTATTTTATGTATGTATTATTTTGATTGGATGTTAGGTGTATGCTTTGTAAAATGGATGATAGGCCAATATTAGCCTAATCATGTTTTCGCATGGGATTATGCTTAATGGATAAAAATAAATGTGAATGCTCTTTTGCAGGTTGCTTAAATTCTTAAGTGTAATCCAAGTTAGGATAGGTGGGCTTAATTACCCATGTTTAGGGTGCTGAGTCCAAATTATAAATACAACTGCTTGGGATTATATGTATATTTAGCTAACCTCTATTTTACAAGTGTAGTTAAATTTACTTTTCCTCATAAATGTAATTTTGGTAATAGGAATAAGGATTAGTGCTTTGGGGATTAGGATGAGCGGTGGCAAGGCTTTGTCCTTGAGTACCTGATGCCTTTGAAGCAAGCACCATCAAAATCAAAGAAGGAACCAAATCAAAAATAGAGATATGAATAAAGAAGACCCCCATAACATTTAATACAATTACAATTATTCTTTCCTATTCTAGGTTGTATAAGGGTAGAGCTCGGCTACCCATCTTTTCTCTCTTTCGATTGTACGGCGGTACCCGACCGCACCAAACTTTTATTCTTTTATGATAGTTTATATAATTGTTAGATGTTATGTTTACATTGTGCATTTGGACGGCATGATTTTTATAGTTTCTAAAATGATTGAAGCTTTAATGGGTGGCTTGGATATGATTAGGCTTTTAGGATAAAAATAACTTTTCTACCCAACTAATCACTCATAACTAAATTTTAAATAACTCATAACCTCATCATAAAGCCTAAGACATAAATATCATAATTAAAAGATTTAGCAACCCAGTATGGTTGTATGTTTCACATCATGCATGCATATTCTTTTCTCTTGAACATGAAGGATCTACATCCATGATAAAGGAATGCTTGACTTGTGAGGGCATCCCTTGAGGTGGAGAACACCTTCTTCTAGCTAATTTGACCCATATCCTATTTCATCATGCATTTAGGCATAAGAAATCCTAAAGCCTCTATCAAAATGATGTGTCTAAATAAAATTTGAAAAGATTTTTCATCTATAGAATAAGTCATATGCTCACTCATGCTCTAGTCTTTTAGAGAGTGTGTTTAGGACTTTAGTGGCTTTCTAATTAAATAACTACCCTAGCTATCTTGCAATTCATAAGACCAGACTACATGGTTTTAAAATAGGAGGAGGAGTTAGCTAGCAGCCACTCCAGATAGTTATAAGTCCAGAAGCCGGACACCTTCTGCGGCTTGGGCCTAGATGATTTGTGAGGAAAGGGAAACTATTTGGCTTCCTCTTGTAGGCTAGCCGCCTTGTTGATTAATTTCTTGAATGATTTGATGGTAAAGTCCTTAAGCATGAAAGTGACTGGGGCTTAGATATTCTTGAGTAGAATCTCAATGGCATGTTGTTCGGACAGCTGTGGTTTGCATTTCATGTTCAGGTTGCGCCACATGAGAATGTAATCAATAAGGGACTCATTGAGTTTCTGTTTCTCTACAATGAGGTCGCCTACATTCGCCCTCTGCTGAGCTCTAGCAAACCTTTTGATGAAGAGGTCTTCCAACTCAGAAAAAGTTTTCACCGAACCGTTGGGCAATTAGGCATGCCAATCAAATGCAACACCTGACAGGCTGCTAACAAAAAGGCGAAAGAGGAGTGTGATGTTGTCGTCGGTGTTGCAACATCCGGCTCTAAAGTGTGCAATGTGTTATCGTGAGCTCCAAATGCCATCAAAGATCATAAAGGTTAGTGGTACAAAACCCTATATAAAATAAAAATTAAATAAAACCTAGATGTAAAAAACAAACCTAAAAATAAATAAGAAATAAAACCTAAACCCTAAACTAAAAAAACATAAACCTAAAATAAACAAAATAAATTAAACATAAACTTAAACTAAAATAAATAAAACCTAAACCTAAATCCTAAACAAAATAAAATAAAATAAAATAAAATAAACCTAAACATAAACTAAAAAAACTTAAAATAAACCTAAACCCTAAAAAAAACATAAAAACCTAAACATATGCCTAAAATAAAATAAAACCTAAACCTACAAAATAAAATATAAATAAAACTAAACAAAAAAAACATAAACCTAAACCTAAAAAAAACTAAAATAAAAATCTAATATAAAATTATAAACAAATAAAATAAAATAAACCTAAATAAAATAAAAATAAATAAACTAAAATAAAATAAACTAAATAAACCTAACCGGGTTTACTGGTTTTTAAAAAAACCCCCCAAACCCTCCCTAAACCTAAATCCTAAACCCTAAACCCTAAACTGCAACTACCATAAACCCTAATGCTAAACTCTAAACCCTAAACCTTCTACAGGCCCTAAACCCTCCACTGACCCTGACACTCCAAACCTTGGCAATAGATCTCATTCCCTCTAAAGCTGATCTGGGCCATAGCTAAACTTAACCATATGACTCTAACCACTGGCCCTAGGCCCTAATGACCCTGGGCCCTGTGCCTCTCCCCACTGACCTATGCACCTAAACTTCCTACTGGGCCCTGACCACTGACCCTCCCTCCCTCCACCACCCCCAAATCCACACCCTAAACTGGGCCCTCCCTAACCTCCTCCCTCCTATACTAAATCCTCTAAACACTACACTAAAACACTATACCTAAAATTAAAATAAATAAAAAACCTAAACCTAAATATAATAAACAAATATAGTAAAATAAAAACCTAAGCTAAATCTTAAACTAATCCAAATAATAAAAATCAAATAAACTAATAAAAATAAACTAAAATATAATAAATAAAAACCTAAACTAAAATTAAAAATAAAATAAATCTCAAAATACAAACCACTAATAAAATAAAAACTAAACGTAAAATAAAAATAAAATAAAGCTAAAATAAAATAAAATAAAAACTAAATAAAAACCTAAACCTATAAAATTAGCCTAAAATAGAAACTTAAAATAATAAAAAAACAAAAACCTAAACTAAAATAAAACTAATCCTAAAATAAAAATAAAATAAACAAAATAAAACAAACCTTAACCTAAACTAAAATAAATTACACCTAAACCTAAACCCTAAACTAAATAAACTAAAATAAATTAAAAATAAAGCTAAATTTAAAATAAAAAATAAAACATAAAAATAAACTTAAAAAAAACTAAAACCTAATGAACCCTAAAGCTAAAGAAACCTAAACTAAACTAAAACAAAAATAAAATAAATATAAAAACCTAACAAAAAATAAAATGAAAAATAAAATAAAATAAAACATAAACTAAACCTAAACCTAAACCTAAAAAAAGAAAATAAAATAAAAAAAAAAACTAAAATAAAATAAAATAAATAAAATACCTAAATTAAACTAAAATCTAAAATAAAGAAACTAAACCTAAAATAAAAAATATAATAAATAAAAAATAAAATAAATAAATAAAATAAAACCTAACCTTAAAATAAACCTAAAATAAATAATAAATAAAACCTAATCTTAAACTAAAAAAAAACTAAACCTAAAATAAGCTAAACTAAACTTAGATAAACTAAACTAAAATAAATAAACCTAAACCTAAACCTAAAATAAATTAAACCTAAACCTAAACCAACACTAAATAAAAATAAATAAACTAAAATCAACCAAAGATAAACTAAAAATAATACCTAAAATAAACTTAAAATAAAACCTAAAACTCATAAAAATAAAATAAAACCTAAAACCCAAAACCTAAAAATAAAATATAGAACCTAAACCTAAAAATAAAATAAAAATAAAACTGAGAAATAAACTAAACCTAAACCTAAAATAAACTAAAATAAATAAACCTAAAATAAATAAACTAAATAAAATAAAATAAAATAAACCTAAATAAAAAATAAAATAAACTAAAATAAATAAAAAAACTAAATAAACCTAATCCTACTTGTTTACTTAATTTAAAAATAAATAAATAAATAAATAAAAAAACTTTAAACCTAGAACCTTAAACCCACAATACCCTAATCTATCCTAACCCTAAACCCTAGATCCTAAACCCTAAACCCTAAACTCTAAACCCTAAACCCTAAACCCTAAACCCTAAAAACCTAAAAACCTTAACCTAAACAAAAGAAAACATAAAAAATAAAATAAATAAAAACTTAAACCTTAATAAAATATAAGAAAATATAAATGTAAACTAAAACCTGAACCTAAACCTAAACGTAAACCTAAACCTAAAACTAAAAAAAAAACTAAAATAAAATAAATTAAAACCAATACAAAGTAAGAAAATTAAAATAAAACATAAAAAAATAAAAACTAAATATAATAAAACTAAATGAAAATAAAATAAAATAAACCTAAAATAAAATAAAATAAAATAAACTAAATAAAAACATAAACCTAAAATAAACAATAATAAATAAAACCTAAACCCTAAACTAAAAAAAAAACCTAAGCCCAAAATAAACAATATAAAATAAACAGAAACCTAAACTAAAATAAATTAAACTAAAATAAATAAAATCTAAACCTAAATCTAAAATAATGTAAACCTAAACCCTAAACTAAATAAAATAAAATAAACTAAAAATAAACTTAGACTTAAACTAAAAAATAAAACCTAAAAATAAACTTAAAATAAAAGCCAATAACCTAAACCTAAAAAAATAAAATAAAAACCTAAACCTAAGCCTAAGAAATAAAAATAAAACCTAAACCTAAAAAATAAAATAAAAATAAAACTAAAGTAAAAAATAAGCATAAACTTAAAACCTAAACCTAAAAAAAAAATTAAAATAAAAATAAAAAATAAAATAAATTAACCTAAAATAAATAAAGATAAAATAAATAAACTAAATAAACCTAAACCTATCGGTTTACTAAAATTTTTCTAAAAAGAAATCTCTAAAACAAAACTCTAACCTAAAACCCTAAATCCTAACCCTACCACAAGCCCTAAACTGTAACCCTAAAAATCCCAACCCTACCAAAAAACCCTAAATAACCTAAACCTAAACCTACCATAAACCTAAACCCTAAACCAAACCCTAAAGAAAACTAAAACACTAAGCCAAGGCCAAACACTAAACCCTAAACTCTAAACCACAACCCACACCACCCTAAGCCCTAAACCCTAAAACCATAAACCCTAAACTCTACCAAACCCTAAACCCAAACTAAACCTAAACTAAATAAAATTGAAAAATAAAATGAATAAAAAAACCTAAACCTAAATAAAACAATTAAATAAAATAAAAACCTATATTAAAACCTAAACTTAAAACTAAAAATAAATCAAAATTAAAAATAAAAATAAACTAATATAAATTAAAGTAAAACCAATACTAAACTAAAAAATAAACTAAAAGGTAAAACCTTAATAAATTAAAAAACTAATAAAAATAAAAAAAAAAAAAAAAATATAATAATAATGAATAAAATAACCCTAAAAAATAAAACTAAAAATAAAACATAAAAATAAATAAAAAATAAAACCTAAACACTAAACTAAAAAAGAAAATCTAAACCTAAAATAAAAATAAAATAAATAAAATAAAATAAACCAAAACTTAAACTAAAATAAACTAAACTAAAATAACTAAAACCTAAACCCTAAACCCTAAACATAAACCTAAAGTAACTAAATAAATTTAAAAGTAAACCTAAACCTGAAAACCTAATAAACCTAAACCTAAATCTAAATGCTAAGTATGGAAAGAATCTTGTCGGCAAGAACATCACTGTAAACAAGGCTCAGTCTAGATCTGGCGGTGGAGGCAAAGGTAGAGTTGGCATTTATCACAGTGGTGGTGGGGGATCTCGAGGTGCTGGTGGATATGGTGGTGGTGGTCAGAGTATTGGTGGTTATGGAGGCGGGAGGAACGACAGTGGCTATAGCCATGGTGGTGGCGGATGGAGAGATTGGGGATATGATGGCAGATCCTGCTACTCAGGAGGTCGGGGTAGTTTTTCTAAGAACTGGAGAAATTGAAGAATGGCCTATTCGATTAGTTACTTATGGAATTATGTCTTTGTAGTAGAGTCGGTTCTAATTATCTAGATTTTTTGAATTTCTCTATGCGTGCTCATGTTTTATCTATGTTGTCGCTTATGTCTTAGAAAACTTGGTGTGTTACATGGTTGATGAATTTGAAAAGAATAAATGTTGAATATGAATTTATTCTCTATTAAAAAAAAACCAAAACCTAAACCCTAAACTAAAACTTGAACCCTAAACCTTAAACCCTAAAAACCCTAAACCCTATAAACCCTAAACCCTAAACCCTAAATCCTAAACCCTAAACCCTAAAACCTAAATCCTAAAACCTAAACTCTAAACCCTCAATTAACCTTAAACCCTAAACCCTAAAAGCTAAAAACCTAAACCTAAACTAAATACAACCTAAAAACAAAAATAAATATAAAAACCTAAACTAAAATAAAATAATAAAATAAAATAAAATAAAAAACCTAAACTAAAACCTAAACCTAAATTGGATTTGGTTAGATAATGTGTGGTTGGTAAACAAGGATCGATTTTTTAGCAAGGTACGAAATGTATTGTTAAATATTCAATATGATTCCACAAGGTCTATTTTCATTCAAGTAACAAATTCTAGCCAATGGAAAGGATCTTCTTCTGATCAATCTAGAGAACATTTTGATTTCGTTATAAATGAGAATTCATAATATTACACATTGATCGATCAAACAGAGATTCAAGAACTAAAAGAGAGATTGATTATTTGGGATCCTTCCTTTCTTCAAATGGAATGAATAGAGATAGAATCAGATCAATTCCCAAAATGCCTTTTTGCATCTTCATCCATGTCTTGGCTATTCACGGAACCTGAGAAGCAGATGAATAATCATCTACTTTCAGAAGAAATTGAAGAATTTCTTGGAAATCCTATAAGATCCATTCATTCTTTTTTCTCTGACAGATGGTTGGAACTTCATCTAGGTTCTAATCCTACTAAGAGGTCCACTAGAGATCATAGATTATTGAAGAAAAAATAAGATGTTTATTTTGTCCCTTCCAGGCGAGCAAAAAATAAAGAAATGGTTGATATATTCAAGATAATTACGTATTTACAAGACATCATCTCAATTCATCTTTCGAAACCATATCACATCCCGGATCTTGTTCTGAAGGATGAACCAAATATGGACAACTCCAATAAGATTTCATTCTTGAACAAAAATCCATTTTTTTGATGGTTTTCATTTATTCCATGATCGTAACAAAGGGATACACATTACGCCATGATTTTTTTGAATCAGAAAAGAGATTCCTAGAAATGGCAGATCTATTTACTCTATCAATAACTGAGCTAGATCTAGTGTTTTGTAGGGGATTTGCCTTTTCTATTGATTCCTATGGGTTGGATCAAATAAAATTCTTGAATGAGGTATTTAACTCTAGAGATGAATAAAAAAAATCATTATTGGTTGTACTTCCTCTTTTTTATGAGGAGAATGAATCTTTTTCTTTAAGGACCAGAAAAAATTGGTCTAAATCTATTACAAGAATGAGTTGGAAGGAAACTAAAAATAATGGTATTTGCTAGCAACAACATAATGGAGGTAGTCAATTAATATAGATTGATCTGTAATTTGATTCAAATCCAATATAGCACCTATGGGTACATAAGAAATATATCGAATCAATTCTTTTTAATGAATAAATATGATCGCAACTTTGAATATGGAATTCAAAGGGATCAGATAGGAAATGATACTCTGAATCATATAACTATAATGAAATATACAATCAACCAATATTTATCAAATTTGAAAAAGAGTCAGAAGAAATGGTTTGATCCTCTTATTTCTTGAATTGAGAGATCCATGAATCGAGATCCTGATGCATATAGATATAAATGATCCAATGGGAGCAAGCATTTCTAGGTGAATTTGGAACATTTCATTTCTAAATTGAAGAATCCTTTTCAAGTAGTGCAAGTAGAGTTCGATCGATTACGTATTAATCAATATTTGATTGATTGGTCTGAGGTTATCGATAAAGAAGATTTGTATAAGCCACTTCATTTCTTTTTGTCCAAGTCACTTCTCTTTTTCTTTGTGAATATCAAGAATATCCCCATTCATAGGTCTGAGATCCACGTCTATGAATTGAAAGGTCTGAATGATCAACTCTATAATCAGTTCTTAGAATCCATAGGTGTTCAAATCATTCATTTGAAGAAATTGAAACCCTTCTTATTGGATGATCATGATACTTCCCAAAGACCAAAATTCTTGATCAATGGAGGAACAATATTACCATTTTTGTTCAAAAAGATAATAAAGCGGTTGATTGACTCATTCCATACTAAAAAGAATTGCAAGAAATCCTTTGATAACACAGATTCCTATTTCACAATGATATCCCAAGATCGAGATAATTGGCTAAATCCCATGAAACCATTTCATAGAAGTTCTTTGATATCTTCTTTTTATAAAGCAAATCAACTTCGATTCTTGAATGATCTGCATCACTTCTGGTTCTATTGTAATGCAAGATTCCCCTTTGATGTGGAAAAGACCCATATCAATAATTATGATCTTACATATGGACAATTTCTCAATATTTTGTCCATTCGCAACAAAATATTTTCTTTGTGCATGGGTAAAAAAAAAATCTCTTTTTGGAGTGAGAGACTATTTCACCAATCGAGTTGTAGGTATCGCATCTTCCTATTTCCACAAAGTGGTGATGAAATGTATAACTTGTACAAATCATACAAATCTTTCCATTTTCCAATTTGATCCGATCCATTCATTTGTGGATCTATTTACTCGATCGCAGACATTTCTTCAACACCTCTAACAGAGGAATAAATAGTCAGTTTGAAAAAAACTTATTATCAGCCTCTTTCAGATATGAATCTATTTGATTCAGAAGGGAATAACTTGCATCAGTATCTCAGTTTCAAATCAAACATGGGTTTAATTCACACTCCATGTTCTAAGAAGTATTTACCATTCAGAAAGAGGAAAAAATGGAGTCTTTGTTTAAAGAAATGCATTAAGAAAGGGAAGATGTATAGAACCTTTCAACGAGATAGTGTCTCAAAATGGAATCTATTCCAAACATATATGCTATGGTTTTGTACTTTAACAGGGTGCAAATATCATAATTTCACCCATTTAGATACTCTTTTAGACCCATTGCCGATACTGAGCAGTAGTCAAAAATTTGTATCCATTTTTCATGATATGATGCATGGATCGAGATATATAGCCAATTCCTCGAAGATTCTTCCACAATGGACTCTATAAGTGAGATTTGAGTCAATGTTTATAGAATCTTCTTGTCCGATGAAATGATTCATCGAAATAATGAGTCACTCGTTCCATTGATACGGACACATCTGAGATCAACAAATGCTCGGGAGTTCCTCTATTCCATCTTTTCCATCTTCTTATTGCTAGATATCTCATTCGTATACATCTTCTCTTTATTTTCTGAGCCTCTAGTGAGTTATAGATAGAGTTAGAAAAGATCAAATCTTTGATGATTCCATCATACATGATGGAATCTCAAAAACTTCTAGATAGGAATCCTACATATGAAATGAATCCTTTCTGGTTAAAGAATCTCTTTCTAGTTATTCTAGAACAATTAGGAGATTCTCTGAAAGAAATAAGGGGTTCTGCTTGTGGTGGAAACATGCTATTGGGTGGTGGTCCCGCTTATGGGGTCAAATCAATCTATTCTAAGAAGAAATATTGGAAGATCAATCTCATCAATCTCATACCAAATCCCATCAATCAAATCATTTTTTTGAGAAATATGAGACATCTAAGTCATACAAGTAAAGAGATCTATTCATTGATAAGAAAAGAAAAAATGTGAACGGGTGATTGGATTGATGAGATAGAATTCGGATCATGAATAGTGATTTGATTGATGATGAAGAAAGAGAATTCTTAGTTCTCCACCTTAACACAAAAAAAAATGATTGATCAAATCCTATTGAGTCTCTCATAGTGATCATTTAACAAAGAATGATTCTGGTTATCAAATGATTGAACAACCAGGATCAATTTTCTTATGATACTTAGTTGACATTCATCAAACGCATCTAATGAATTATGAGTTCAATAGATCATGTTTAGCAGAAAGACGGATATTCCTTGCTCATTATCAGACAATCACTTATTCACAAACCTCATGTGGGGCTGATAGTTTTCATTCACCTTCCCCATCTCCTCATGGAAAACCCTTTTCACTCCACTTAGCTCTATCCCCTTCTAAAGTTATTTTAGTGATAGGTTCTATATAGATGATCTTGTTTGGTCAAATACCCGCAAAAAAAACTCCTATGTTCCTTTCATTACGATTTCTAACAAGTTCTTGATGCCCTAAAGGTTATCTTATTGATGATATTGATATTGATGATAGTGATGATGACCATGATATTGATACGGAGCTGCTAACTATGAAGAATGTGCTAACTATGTATATGAAGCTGAAAATAGACTGATTTAATATAACCCTTCAATTCGAATTAGCAAAAGCAATGTCTCCTTGCATAATATTGATTCCAAACATTCATGATCTCCATGTGAATGAGTCGAATTACTTATCCCTCGGTATATTAGAGAACTATCTCTCCATCGATAGTGAAAGATGTTCCACTAGAAAGATTCTTGTTATTGATTCGACTAATATTCCCCAAAAAGTGGATCCCGCTCTAATAGCTCTGAATAAATTCTATACATGCACTAAGATATGAAGGCTTCTTCTTCCATAACAATGAAAGCACTTTTTCATTTCTTCATATACTAGGGGATTTCACTTGGAAAAGAAGAAGTTCCTTACTAACATATTCAGGTCCATAATAATGGGTTCCAATGCATGAGATCTTGTAGCACTTATCAATGAGGCCCTATCAATTAGTATTACATAGAAGAAATCCATTATAGAAACTAATACAATTAGATCAGCTCTTCATAAAAAAAACTTGGGATTTTTTGTTCCATATAAGATCGATTCAAGATCATGGGATCCTTTTCTATCAGATAGGAAAGGCTGTTACACAAAATATACTTCTAAGTAATTACCCCATAGATCCTATATCTATCTATATGAAGAAGAAATCATGTAAGGTAGGGGATTCTTATTTGCACAAATGGTACTTCGAACTTGGAATGAGCATGAAGAAATTCATGATACTTCTTTATCTTTTGACTTGTTCTGCCAGATCAGTCGCTCAAGATCTTTGGTCTTCATCCAGACACGATGAAAAAAATGGATCACTTCTTATGAATTCATTGAGAATGATTCTAATCTAGTTCATTGCCTATTACTATTATTATTAGAAGTAGAATGCACTTTGGCTCTGTGGGATCTCACGGACAAAAAAATATTGCGCTTAGTTTGATAATAATTGGTGACATTACTTCTTGGTCCAACTAAGGAATCAATTAGATATGATGCAAAATGGATCTTGCTCTATCATTAATCAGGGATTTCTATATAAAAAATTCGAATCAAAGTTTGAAGAAGGGGAAGGGGCCATCGATCCGCAATAAATAGAGGAGGATTTATTCAAACACATAGTTTGGGCTTTTAGAATATGGCACCTTTGTGGCAATCTATTTGATTGTATCAAAAGGCCCACTGAATAGGGATTTCCTTATTGGATTGGGTCATTTTAGGGAAATGGATCATTTATCATAAATAGGATGAGCTTCAAAAGAATGATTCAGAGTTCTTATAGAGTGGAACCATGCAGTACTAGACATGAGATAGATCTTCCAAAGAATAAGGCTTTTTTTCACCAAGACAATTCTTTTGGGACCCTGCGGATCCATTCTTTTCCCTATTCAAAGATCAGCCCTCTATCTCTGTGTTTTCATGTCGAGAATTCTTTGCAGATGAAGAGATGTCAAAGGGGCTTATTGCTTCCCAAATAAATCCTCCTACATCTATATATAAACGCTGCTTCATCAAGAATTCACAAGAAAAGTACTTTGAATTATTGATTCATCGCTAGAGATGGTTTAGAACCAATAGTTCATTATCTAATGAATCTTTCCATTCTAATACTCAACCAGAGTTATCGATTTATCAAATCGTTCCTATCTAATGGAACGCTATTGGATCGAATGACAAAGACATTGTTGAGAAAGAGATGGATTTTCTCGGATGAAATGAATCATTTGATTCATGTAACAGGAGAAAGATTCCTCATCCCTTAGCTGTAAAGATATGTGCCCATGAAAATTGGATTAAGTGGAACAGAATTGGCCGGATGGTAGAGTCATGGAAACACTTATTTCTTCAATCTTTTTTTCCTTAGCTCCATGGAAGAATTGAAATCTTAGATCACTATGTGTGGATAATATGAACTGCCTAAACAAGAATTCTTGAACCGCGAAAGAGCCTATTACTCGCTACATCAAATAATTTCTACTAATGAAACCATGTAAATACATTGAAAAATATGCATGTCTACTGAAATGGTTGTTGCTATCTGCTCCAATAATAAATCATTGGTTTCATTAAATAACTAAAGAAGATAGACAGACCTTTCTCTTCATCTCAGGTCGATGGATCTCCTCAATTGGAGGATCTCCCATATGGATAATACACATTCCAGTTGATCGAGCCTAATTCTAATTTCTTTGTTCCGAAGCAAAGATATCCATGGGGACGGGTTCATCCTATTCAGATATTCATGACCAAGAGGTACAATCCTATTTCGGATAGGCCCTCGAAAGTAGAAGGAATGATGAAATGCCAACAGATGTCTGTCTATTCTCTAATTAACCCAACCCGATAGTACCCATTTTGAGAGTGTCTAGTGCCAAAGTCACTGAATGGGTAAGTCGCCAATCCCTAATGAAATGTACTTTATTTGCTGGGTTATGGGTACTGGTGGATATTATCAATTCATATATAATAAAAGGTTCTCTACTGATTCAAATGCTATACCTATGGGATATCGGGATAGAGGAGGAGGAAAACCTGAAGATTTCACATAGTCCTTTTGATCTAAAAAAAAATATAAAAAAAAAAGTACAAGATAGAAGATCCCAGATTCCAAATTAACAAATTCAAACTCAAAAAGGATCTTTCTAGTTCTCGAAGAATGAGGTGCAAAAGGATTGATCGAGAAAGATCTCTTGTTCTTCTTATAATTAAAATATCATGATTTGATCTGCATAGGTTTGCTAAAAAGAAGAATCTTCTCCTTTGATCATAAATGGAAAGTGTTCAATTGGAACATGAAAATATGAATGAATTGGTTTGAGTTACTCTTCAAGATGGAGTAGAAGAAGAGAGGAGATTCTCGAAGGAAGAAAATGATCCAATTACTTTGAAAGAATTGAACGAGGAGTTGTATGAGGTGAAAATCTCATGTACGGTTTTGTAGAGTGATAGTAAGGGTGACTTATCTGTCAACTTTTCCACTATCACCACCAGAAAACCAAACTCTGCCTTACGTAAAATTGCCAGAGTACGATTAACCTCGATTTGAAATCACCGCTTATATACCCGGTATTGGCCATAATTCACAAGAACATTCTATAGTTAGTAAGAGGAGGAGTTAAGATTTACGGTGAGATATCACATTGTTCAAGGAACCCTAAATGCTTTGAGTAAAGGATCGCCAAAAAAGGGCGTCTAGTAGATAATTATCCGAGACTTGTATCATTTGATGATGCCGTGTGAATCGCTAGAAACATGTGAAGTGTATGGCTAACCTAATAACAAAAGTTTCAGAAGGGGACTAGAGCAGGCTACCATGAGATAAAAGATCTTCTTTCCAAAGAGATTCGATTTGGAACTACTATATGTCCAAGGTCCAATATTGGAATAATTTTAGAGGTTTTTCCTTCCTTTGTCCATGTTAACAAACAATTCGAAATACCTCGACTTTTTTTAGAACAGTCCAGTCCAATAGCAATGATTCAAGCACTTTTTTTTCCATTACACTATTTGAAAACCCAAGGACTCGAACGCATGGATATGTAAAATACAGATTTCCAATCTAGAAAAAAGAAGGGAAACTAATACTCAATTTAAAGTGAAAGTGAGTAAACAAAATTCCATACTGATCTCATAGATACATATAGAATTCGTGGAAAGTCGATTCATGAAAGTCGACATTTGAGGGGAGATTTTTCATATCTTTTGAAATCCACCCTACAATATGGGGTCAAAAAGCCAAAACCTAAAAAGAAAATAAAATAAAAAATAAAAACTAAACTAAAATAAAATAAAGAAAAAGCTAAAATAAAGTAAAAAAATTTAAAAACCTAAATAAAATAAAAACTAAACCTAAATAAAAATAAAATAAAACTAAAATAAAATAAATTTAAAACCAAATAAAAATCTAAACATAAAAAGAGGACCTAAAAATAAAACCTAAACCCTAAACTACAAATAAAAACCTAAACTTAAAATAAAAATAAAATTAACCTAAACCTAAATTAAAATAAATTAAACTAAAATAAATAAAACCTAAACCTAATTCTAAAATAAACTAAACTTAAACCTAAACATAAATAATAAATAATAAAATAAACTAAAATTAAACCTAAACCTAAACTAAAAAATAAAACTTAAAAATAAACCTAAAGTAAAATCATAAAACCTTAACCTAAAAAATAAAATAAAACATAAACCTAAACCTAAAAATAAGAAATAAAACCTAAACTTAAAAAATAAAATAAAAATAAAACTAAACTAAAAAAATAATCCTAAACCTAAACTTAAACCTAAAAAATAAACTAAAATAAAAAACTAAACTGAAATAAATAAACCTAAAATAAATATACTAATCTAAATAAAAATAAAAATCAAGTTAAATAAAAAACCTAAAATAAATAATAAATAAATCAAATAAACTAAATAAACCTAAATCTGCCAGTTTACTTATTTTTTTAAAAAATAACAAAATTAAAACCCTAATGCCGAAACCGTAAACTCTAAATCCTAAAACCTTAATCCCTAAACCCTAAACCCTAAACCCTAAAACCTACAACCCTAATCCCTAAACCCTAAACCCCAAATCCTAAATCCTAAACCTTAAACCCTAAACCCTACACTCTAAAAACCTAAACCTAAACTAAATAAAACCTAAAAATAAAATAAATAAAAACCCCTAAACCTAAATAAAATAAAACCTAAACTAAAACCTAAACCTAAACCTAAACCTAAACCTAAATGTAAAATTAAAATAAAATAAAAATAAACTAAAATAAAATAAATAAAACTAAATTTCAAAAAAAATAAAATAAACCTAAAATAAAATAAAATAAAACTAAATAAAACTAAACCTAAAAAATTAAATAAAAAAACCTAAACCCTAAACTAAAAAAAAAACCTAAACCTAAAATAAACAAAATAAAATAAACCTTAACCTAAACTAAAAGGAACTAAAATAAAATAAATAAAACCAAAACCTAAACCTAAAAAAATAAAAAGAAAACCTAACTCTAAACCTAAAAAATAAAATAAAAATAAAACTAAACTAAGAATAAGCATAAACCTAAACCTAAACCTAAAAAATAAACCAAAATAAAAAACTTAAACTAAAATAAATAAACCTAAAATAAATGAACTAAACAAAATAAAAAAAAAAATAAACCTAAGTAAAAATAAAAAATAAAATAAACTATTATATATTATAACTAAACTAAATAAACCTAAACCTATCAGTTTACTTAATTTTTTTAAAACAAAAATCCTAAGCCCAAAACGCTAAATCTTAAAGCTAAACCCTAAACCTCGAGACCATAAAACTAACCCTAAACCATAAACTCAAAACCTACAACCCTAAACCTAAAAAACTCTAAACCCTAAACACCTACAAAACCCTAAACCCTCAAAACCCTAAACCCTAATGTCTAAAAACTAAACACTAAATCCTAAACCCTAAATATTAATCCTAAACCCTAAACCCTAAAGGCATAAACCCTAAAATCTAAACCCTAAACCATAAACCCTAAACCTTAAACACTAAACCATAAACCCTAACCCAAAACCCCAAACCGTAAACTTAAACCTAAATAAACTAAATAAATTAAAAAATAAACCTAAATTCTAAACCCTAAACTAACCCTAAACCCTAAGAATGGGCATAACCTTGATGACAGGAACATCATCGTCAACTAGACTCAATCTAAATATTGCATTAGAGGCGAAGGTGGTGGTGACAATTATCGCTGTGGTGATGGGGGATCTTGAGGTGTTGGTGGTTATGGAGGTGGTGGTTAGAGCAGTGGTGGTTATGGAGGCTAGAGAAGCAATCTAGGTTACAATCGTGGTGGTTACCGAGGGAGAGCTCGGGGATATTATGGCGGATCTCGCTACTCGAGAGGTCGGGGTGATTCTGATGGGAACTGGAGAAACTTAAGAACCGATCCGACCGTTTATGGAACTCGTGCCTTTATAATAGACAGAAGTTATGTAGGGTTTTTTATTTATGCGTGCTCATTTTTTATCTATATCATCTCTTGTGTCTTAGAAAACTTGGTATGTTACTTGGTTGATGAAATTGAAAAGAAGAAATGCTGAATTTGAATTTGTTTTCTATTAAAAAAAACCAAAAACCTTAAACCTTAAATGAAAACTTGAACCCTAGACCTAAAACTTAAACATTATACCGTGAACCCTAAAAACCCCAAACCATAAACCCTAAACCCTAAACCTTAAAACCTAAACCCTAAACCCTAAACCTTTAACCCTAAACCCTAAACCTTAACCCTAAACCTTAAACCCTAAACCCCAAACCCTAAACCCTCAATTAACTGTAAACCCTAAACCCTAAATCCTAAACCCTAAAAACCCTAAAAACCTAAACCTAAACCTAAACCAAAATAAAATAAAATAATAAAATAAAGTAAAAGCTTAAACTAAAACTTAATCCTAAACGTAAACCTAAAAATAAAATAAAATAAAATAATAAATGAAAACCTAAACTAAACTAAAAAATTAAAAACCTAAATAAAATAAAAATTAAACTTAAAATAAAAGTAAAATAAAAGAAAAACTAAATAAAAACCTAAACTAAAGAATAAACCTAAAAATAAAACTTAAAATAAACTAAAAATAAATCCTATACCATAAACTAAAAAAACATAAACCTAAAATAAAAAATAAAATAAAATTAAACTTAAACAATATAAACTTAACTAAAATAAATAAAACCTAAACCCAAACCTAAAATAAACTAATCCTAAACCTAAACCCTAAATAAAATAAAATAAACTAAAAATAAACCTAAACCTAAACTAAACTATAAAACCTAAAAATAAACTTAAAATAAAAACTGAAAACCTAAACCTAAAAAAATAAAATAAAAACCAAAACCTAAACCAAAAAATAAGAAATAAAATTTAAACTTAAAAACTAAAATAAAGATAAAACTAAACTAAAAAATAGACCAAAACCTAAACCTAAAAGATAAACTAAAAGAAAAAACCTAAAATAAAATAAATAAACATAAAATAAATAAACTACAATAAATAAAAATAAAAATAAACCAAAACAAAATAAAAAATAAATAAAACTAAAAATAAATAAAAAATAAACTAAATAAACTAAATAAAGGTAAACCTACGAGTTTACTTAATTTAAAAAAACTCAAAAATTCAAAAATTAAAAAAATATAAAAAACCCTAACCCTAAACCCTAAACCTACAACCTTAAACCCTAAACCCAAAACCATAAACCCTAAACCCTAAACCCTAAAACCTTAAACCCTAAAACTAAAATCCTAAACCCTAAAACCTAGAACTCTAAACCGTAAACCCAAAACCTCAAACCCTAAACCCTAATCCCTAATCCATAAACACCTATACCTAAACTAAATAAAACCTAAAAATAAAAAATAAAAAAAACCTAAACCTAAATAAAATAAATAAAAGAAAATAAAAGAAAAATCTAAACCTAAACCTAAACTTAAACTGAAACCTAAACATAAAAATAAAATAAAATAAAATAAATAAAAACTAAACTAAAATAAAATAAATAGAAATCTAAACTAAGGTAAAAAATAGAATAAACCTAAAAATAAAAAACTTAAATAAAATAAAAAGTAAACATAAAATAAAAATAAAATAAACAAAAAATAAAATAAAATAAAAACTAAATAAAAACCTAAATTTAAAAAATAAACAAAAAAATAAAATTTAAAAATAAATAAAAAATAAAACTTAAACCTTTAACTAAAAAAAAAACCAAAACCTAAAATAAACAAAAAAAAACTAAAGTAAAATAAATAAAACCTAAACCTAAACCATAAACTAAATAAAATAAAATAAATAAGAAATAAACCTAAAGCTAAACTAAAAAATAAAACCTAAAAATAAACTTAAAATAGAAACCTAAAGCCTAAACCAAAAAAAATAAAATAAAAACCTAAACCTAAACCTAAAAATAAGAAATAAAAATGTAACTAAAGTAAAAATATGCATAAATCGAATCTTAAACATAAAAAATAAACTAAAATAAAAAACCTAAACTAAAATAAATAAACCTAAAATAAATAAACTAAATTAAATAAAAATAAAAAATAAACCTAAGTAAAAAAGTAAAATAAACTAAATAAACTTAAACCTCCTAGTTTACTTAAATCTTTTAAAAAAATAACCCTAAACCCTAAACCCTAAATCGTAAATCCAAAACCCTAAACCCTAAACCGAATCCTAAACCCTAAACCTTAAACCTACAACCCTAAACCCTAAACCTATAACCCTAAACCCTAAACCATAAACTAACCCTAAATCCTAAACCCTAAAACATATAACCCTAAACCTTAAACCCTAAACCCTAAACCCTAAGAATGGGTAGAACCTTGATGGTAGGAACACCACCGTCAACTAGGCTTAGTCAAGATTTGGTGATCGAGGTGAAGGGGAGGCGATTATCAGTGGTGGGGGAGCTGGCCGGTGGATATTGAGGTGGTGGTCAGAGCAGTGGTTATTATGGAGGCAGGAGGAGCGACAAAGGTTACAGTTGTGGTGGTGCCGAGGATATGATGGAGGATCCCGCTACTCGAGGGGCGGGGGTACTTCTGATGGGACCTAGAGAAACTAAAGTATGGTTGACCTGATTTGCTGCTTAAGGAATTGTGTCTTTATCTTAGATTTTGACAGTCTATATGGGTGCTCATTTTTATCTATGTCAACACTTCTATCTTAGAAAACTTGGGGTGCTACTTGGTTGATGAAATTGAAAAGAAGAAATGTTGAATCTAAATTTAATCTCTACTAAAAAAAACCTTAAACACTAAACCCTAAATAAAAACTTAAACCCTAAGCCTAAAACCAAAACCCAAAATCCAAAACCCTAAACTTGAAATCCTAACCTTAAACCCTAAAAAACCTAAAACTTAAATACTAAACTTAAACCCTAAACCATAAACCTTAAACCCTAAACCCTAAACCCTAAAACCTAAACCCTAAAACTAAACCCTAAACCCTAAAACCATAAACCCTAAACCGTGAAACCTACAACCCTAAACTCTAAACCCTAAACCTTAAATGCTAAACCCTAAACCCTAAACCCTAAACCCTAAACCCTAAACTAACCCTAAACCCTGAATAAAGATGTTATTAGGAATAGATCGAAAGCATGACCGAATCCTAACATAGTTATGGTAGCTAAAGAAAGTGTCTTCAAGAGAGTTTCCCGTGACTATTTGAGATTTGAATACCCTAAATCATATTATAATACCATATATTATAGTATATTGTAGCATCATATATTTGAGCATGTAGTAATGTGTTTTTGGATGTTATAAGATGTTTTGAAATATTTTAGTATATTATGGTATTCTACCCTACAGTCTATATTAATATAAATCATAAAAATATTGATTTAATAAATCAGTTGATGAAATTTGTTAAATTTGAAGTGGGAATTAGGTTGTAGTACCAAAGGTGTGCTACACCACTTGTAGTATAAAAAGTAAGATTTTATGTTCAAAATAAATATTATATGTTTTTACGCATTTTAAGATCTTTTAGTATTTTATAATCATGCAGTCGAGCCTACGCTAGCATTATTTATAAAATTGTTGATTTAGACTCTAAAATGGTTGAATTTGGCCAAATTCATAATAGGTAGAGCATGGCATCATAATATATTATTATAATTGAAAATATGTAAGTAATATGACTAAAAAATATAGTTTTTTTTAGTTTAGACTAATATTATGATTTTTTATCTTAAGCAATCCCTTATGATGTGAAATGCAATATAATATAATATAATACGTTATAGTGTATTATAATATAGGATGCCATAATATAGTGTAGCATCACGCATTATATCATGCTATTGTGTATTACTACTTGTTGTTTATCATAGTTTAGTTTGTTATAGTATGACATAGTAGAGTTTGTACTGGTATAATTCATAAAAATACTAATTTATAGGCTGAGATGATGGGATTCAGAAAAATTTAAGGTAAACTTTAGGGAACATCATTAGGGGTGTGCTATGGTGTGTCATTTAATCAAAAGAATGAAATTTTGCATCCAAAATAAATATTCATTTTTCAACCAAATTTTATAAAATTTTCTTTAAATTGATTCATTTTAGGGTGTAATAAAGATAATTTGAAGGTTGAGATAGAAGAATTTGGCCAAATTCATGGCACACACCAAGAAGAAACACCAAAATTATGTTATTTTGTACTTAATAGAAAAATAACAATTTTACATCCAAAATGAACATTATTCATATTTTGAGAAAATTTTGTTATTTGTTCCTTTTAAGTGATTCTAATCAGGTGTAATGTTAGATAATATATTATATTATAGAAAATTATAATATAACATTTCACACTTTAATATGTTTAGTATGATATTGTATAGCTTGCACCATCACAAATCATAAAATATTGATTATAAAGTTAAGATGATGTAATTTGAATGAATACATTATTAGGCTTTTGGTTGAAGTTTTAAAGGTTTGCAAAAGAGAAAAAAATAAGATTTTATGAGAATTCCATGTCAAGGACATGGAGGGAGATCTGCTAGGGGATCACACATGCATTGGACATGACATGTGAGAGGTTTATGTCGAGGGCATGGAAGAAGAAAATCAGCTGGGGATAAGGTTTGAGTTTGATTTGATTTGTGGAAAGATGTTTTGGGATAAGAATCTATAATTCCACGGGATTAATGAATTGATTTTAATTTATTTTATTTTAATTGTGTGGAGGCATATCGATAGAGATATGCTTGAGTCCACTAGGGATTGGGTATATGAACCTTCCACTAGGGGACTATACATTAGGGATTGGGATTTGAGTTTGATTTCATTTTGGAGATGTATCCGTTGGGATAAGTTTGGTTGGATTTCTTTTACTCTACTGTGGGAGTTGGTTTAATTTAATTTGGCTCCATTGGGGAAGTTGGTTTTGAATTTGATTTGTTTGCTTGACTTGTTGATATTTGATTGAGGGTTCCACTAGGGAGAAGAGTGTGATTTAAGTCCACTAGGGAAAATTAGAATGGATTAAATTTAATCTGAGTTAATATATGGATCCCGTAGGTGTGTGTTGGACCCACTGAGAAGTGATTATATTAGCCTTAACCTACCTCAGGTGTACAAATCCAAAGGGATAGTCTTTTGATTGTGGGGTAAAGTTAGCCAACCTAAGGGGTTGCCTTTTGATGTGTAGCAGCTATGCTAGGAAGAAGGCGTAACACACCTACATCTTCGAAAGTGAGAAACAACCGTTGGGGTGACTTGTTAGATGCAAATAAATCAAACCGAACCTAGGGAGACTATTGAGTGAATGCCACTAGGGACATATGTCAACTTCGAAAGTAGTGAAGATTACTTTTATCTTAATTTCATGTGATTTGATATAGTTTATTAGGCTTAGTTTGATTTCGAATTGAGGGCATATTCATTGGGGATGTGAGCTCAATCAAATTTGATAGATTTAATTTATGGACCATGTTGGTGTGTGATGAACCCACTGAGAAGGGGCTATATCAAACTTGTCTTATCTCAGATTTACAAATCCAAAGGTATAGCCTACTGGCCATGGGGTAGAACTAAGGGGTTGCCTTCTGTGCAACGTGCTAGGAAGAAGGCATATTAGACTTACATCTTCTAAAGTAGGGAACAAGCTGGGGTGACCTATTGGCAATAAATCAAACGACTTAGGCGACCATGAGTGAATTCCACTGGGGACTTATATCAACTCAAGAGTAGTCAGGCAATTCCTATAGAGAGTTTTGCTAACATTGCCTTAAAGATAAGATACTTTCTTGAAAAAAATACCACTAGGGGTTTCCTCCTATCCACAAGTGAATATATATTTTGTTTATATGGTTTTGTGGACCCTGTTGGTTTGCAAGGGACAACACTGAAAAGGGCATATGTCAGCTTTGACCTATCTCAGATTTACTGCACCAAGGGAGAATCTGCACATCCACAGGACAGATTCTCCAACTACAGAGTGGTTACTAGGAAAGAGGAACTGTCCAATCTAATAGTAACCCGAGTAGTGTCTAAATAGGGTCGCAAAGCATGTGATCTAAATATAGTACCCAAAGGGGAGGTTAATAGGCATTATCCGGCCTTAGAAAAGAAAGCCTATAGGTATAAGGTGTCCAACTCAAGGAGAAAGCATAGCACTTAAATCTGCTATGAGTGCTGTATCCTGAGGTGTGAGAACCAAACAACTTAAGGTGTATCCATCATCATGAGTTGTGTATCCATCAGCATAGTGAGAACTAAGAAACTTAAGGTGCCCATCGGTGTGCAATGATCAACCTTAAAATAAAGCATGTAGGCTTACAACTTTCCAAGAAAAAATGATCA